>ML258480.1:3600-63480 GCA_005239495.1 Nicotiana undulata | reverse complement strand
TGTCTGAGATCTGAATGATTAAGATTCAGACCTCCATTAAGTGCAAACAAATGAGGCCTAAATTAGCTTAAATAGGTGACTATATTTAAATTGGAAGAAAAAAAAATCCAATAGGCGCCATGCAGGAAAACAAAAGTGGGACATGGCGATTTAACGGACGAGGGACAAATATGATACTAAAGTATAATGTAAGGATAAATATGTCAAAAAAGTATAACGAAGGGCAAATGTAACCCTTTTTGAAGAGTGCACGGACAAATATGATCCTAAAGTATAGCGAAGGACAAATTTTACCCCTTTTGGAGAGTACAGGGACAAATATGATCTTAAATTATAACGGTAAGGATAAATATCTCAACAAAGTATAACGAAGGATAAATAAGGCCTATTTATGATAGTAGAAGGACAAATTAGACCCTTAACCGAATGAATTATTCCTATTTGTGTAAGTAGGGGCATTCATGGTTCGGTTTTTCCCTAAAAAGAAACCAAATCAAGTAAGTTGGTTTTTAAAATATTAGAACCAAACCAAACCAATTAAGTCGGTTTTTTCGATTCGGTTTATGTCCGTTTTTCGGTTTTTCGGTTATTTATCAGTTTTTTCTTAAATATAAGGCATACACTACCAAACACGTATTTCGGCGACCACATTTTCAACGTGACACTATCATATCAATTGCCCTTTGAGAAATCTATTATTTACTAAAATATATTGATGATAATTGAATCAAATAGTGATGAATAATTTAAGGACTCAATTAAAAATATTTTTTTTAAACATGAAATGGATTCTTACACTTAACAAAAGAAAACTACCAATCAAACTAGAATATAAAGGTAAAGAACTGTCCTAAAAGTGCAAACGATTAACATTCACCATAAAAATTTTGAAACTTTGTATAAAAATATACATATATATAGGTGTAATAATAAATTTGAAATAGCTACTCCTATAGTCGGTTTGGTTCGGTTATTTTTTTATTAAAACCAAAACCAAACCAAATTTGATCGGTTTTAAAATTTAAAACCAAAACCAAACCAAACCAAAAAGTATCGGTTTTTTGATCGATTTAATTTGGTTTTCAGTTTGATTCGATTTTTCGGGTTTTTATGAACACCCCTATGTGTAAGCACCGATAGATAATGATAATTAAGTGATATAGCAATTATCAAGTAAATTAGTTAAAATTTATGCAAATTGATTCCAACATCACTACTATTAATTATTATTGAAAAGAAAACTGATCTAAAAATATATGTATCCTTCGGAACTGGTGCATAAAGCTAGTTGAGTTCACAAAAAGTACCTTGGTAGATTAGCATAACCCTTAATGTGAACTTACTTGTCTAGTAGTATATGTTGGGTTTTTAAGCATTAATAGCTTAAAATAGGGTGAATGAAAAATAGAGGAAAATATGAAATATTTGAGTAATATTTGAGGTTCTCTCCTTGATTGTCTCATATGGGAAGAGGAAAAAGGGTTTTGATGGGTATATAAGTAATTGATCTTCTTCTAGCTCTTAAAGAGTTGAGAAGAAGGCAAGTCTCGCGCCGCCATCGTCGCTCGGCTTCGACTTCGGATTTGGATTTTCAGATTTTGTAATAGAAAATTGACTACCCTTCAATTTTTCCTCTTTATTGTTGAGTAAATAGCCAATTATGTCATGGCATTTATGCTATGGCCGTTTTGCAAAAACAGTCATTCTGAAGAGTTGCACCTCTTCAGATTTCAGCCCAACTTTGGCTATAAATACAAGTTCATTCTCTCAGATTTTACATACTAATTTCTGAGTTCGCCTCCTTTCTTCTGCATATTTTAACTTCAAAGAAAGCAACAGTAGCTGTGATTTGCAACCGAACTTTGTGTTTGCTGAAACACTGGGGCTTGAAGTACCACTACACCAGTATGTAATTCGTTCTATCCTGGGAGGAAATAATCAATAACCGGTACTAGGAGGGGATTAAATTCCTTAAGGAAACACTGTGAATTCAGTGGGCTCGAATTGGTTTTGTTACTTCATTTACATTTCTGTTTATGTTATTTATTTTCTCCATAATTATTTTACAAATACAGATTACTAACAACTTAAGGAATTTAATATATTTTTTGTATTTGTGTTATACTCATTGTTTTTGAAGAGTAAAACCTTTGTGGTTTTGTACTCTATTGGAGATTAAAATCTACGTGATTTTAACGTTTGTGTCATTCTTTTACAGAAATGACGAATGGCAACGGAAACCAAATTGTTCCGATGGTAACTGCCAATGCCCCAACGAGCCGAACAACACCGGCAGCATTGGCACCGGCGTAGAAACCCGAAAAAAATTTCGGGATTGATTTCAAGCGCTGGCAGCAAAAGATGTTCTTCTACTTGACTATTCTAAGTCTCTAGAAGTTCATCAAGGAAGATGTTCATGTGTTGTCCGATGAAACTTCAGAGACTGAACGCTTTCTCGTAATTGAGGCGTGGAAACATTCAGATTTTTTGTGCAAGAATTATATTCTAAGAGGGCTGGAGGATGCTTTGTATAACGTTTTACAGTGGCGTGGAAACGTCAAAAGAACTGTGGATTGCGCTTGAAAAGAAATATAAAACTGAAGATGCCGGATTGAAAAAGTTCGTTGCTGCAAAGTTTTTGGACTACAAAATGGTAGATAGCAAGTTTGTTACTACCCAAGTCCAGGAATTGCAAGTGATTATTCACGATCTCCTTGCTGAAGGTATAAGTAGAATTAATACTAATGTTGGTAGTATTAATTTTATTATGTTTACTAACAGAATTTTCATTGAAGGTCCTGTCATCAATGAAGCATTCCAAGTGGCAGCGATGATTGAGAAGTTGCCTCCGTTGTGGAAGGACTTCAAAAATTATTTGAAACACAAACGCAAGGAGATGTCCCTTGAAGATCTCATTGTTCGGTTGAGAATCGAAGAGGACAATAAAGCTGCTGACAGGAGAGGTCGTGGTAATTCAACAATAATGGGAGCAAATATTGTTGAAGAGAACAAAAAGAGGAAGAAGGCTTCTGGACCGAAATACAACCCAAGCAAGAAGCGATTCAGTGGAAATTTCTACAACTGTGGCAAAGCNGCTTTCCGAATGCAACTTGGTGGGCAATCCTAAAGAGTGGTGGATTGATTCTGGAGCCACTCGCCATGTTTGTGCTGTTAGAGAAGCTTTTGCTACTTATGCTCCTGTTGGACCCGATGAGACGCTTTCTATGGGAAATGTTGCAAAGGCCAAGATTGAACGATGTAGGAAGATATTTCTCAAAATGACCTCCGGCAAAGTGGTGACTTTGAACAACGTCCTTCATGTTCTCGAGATTAGGAAGAATTTAGTCTCTGCTGGACTTCTTGTTAAGAATGGCTTTAGATGTGTATTTGTATCCGATAAGGTTGTAATAAGTAAGAACGAGATATTTGTAGGAAAAGGTACCTCACCGAGGGCCTTTTCAAGCTAAATGTAATGGTTGTTGAAAGTAATAATAAAATTTTAGCTTCGTCCTACTTACTTGAGTCAAATGAATTATGGCATATACGTTTGGGTCATGTCAATTATAAAACCTTGCGAAAAATGATTAATTTAGAAGTATTGCCTAAGTTTGAATGCGACAAATCAAAATATCAAGTATGTGTGGAATCTAAGTATCTTAAACATCCTTATAAGTCAGTTGAAAGGAATTCAAATCCTTTAGACTTAATTCACACAGATATTTGTGACATGAAGTCAATACCATCTCGCGGTGGAAAGAAGTATTTCATAAAACTTTTATTGACGATAGTACTCGATATTGCTATGTTTACTTACTTAATACTCCCTCTGTTCCAATTTATGTGAACATGTTTGATTGGGCACGGAGTTTAAGCAAAAATGAAGACTTCTGAAATTTGTGGTCCTAAACAATTCAAAAAAGGGCCCAGAGTATTTGTGTGGTTATAAAAGCTTCTCATTAAGGGTAGAATTGTAAGTATAACCAAAATTGTTTTCAAATTTAGAAAGGGGTCATTCTTTTTGGAACGGACCAAAAAGGAAATAGATTCACATAAACTAGAACGGAGGGAGTAGTAAAGATGAAGCAATAGGCGCATTCAAGCAATACAAAAATGAAGTTGAAACGCAACTTAACAAGAAAATCAAAATGATAAGAAGTGATAAGGGTGGTGAATATGAATATCCTTTTGAATGAACATGTTTAGAATATGGAATTATTCATCAAACAACGGCCCCTTACACGCCCCAATCCAATGGGATTGCGGAAAGAAAGAATCGTACATTAAAGGAGATGATGAACGCATTATTGATAAGTTCTGGTTTGCCACAGAACTTGTGGGGGGAAGCCATTCTTACGGCTAATCGAATATTAAATCGAGTTCCCCATAGCAAAACACAATTCATTCCATATGAAAAATGGAAATGAAGGAAGCCCGACTTGAATTATTTTAAAGTGTGGGGGTGTTTGGCAAAAGTGCAAGTTCCTAAACCCAAAAAGATAAAAATAGGACCGAAAATCGTTGATTTTGTTTTCATAGGATATGCGATTAATAGTAAAACATATCGATTTCTGGTTCATAAATCAGAAAAATCCCGACATTCATAATAATACGGTTATAGAATCAGATAATGCTGAGTTCTTTGAAAATATATATCCGTATAAAAAGGAATGTGAGTCGATTGGTGAAGGATCTAAACGACCTCGGGAAGAAACAAAAGAAAGTACACTTAATCAGGAGGATCCAAGACGTAGTAAACGTCAAAGAACGTCTACTTCATTTGGACCAGATTTTGTGACTTTCTTATTGGAAAATGAGCCTCAAACATTTAAAGAAGCTATGTCTTCTTCGGAATCATTGTTTTGGAAAGAGGCAGTCAATAGTGAAATAGAATCCATATTGAACAACCATACACGGGAATTGGTTGATCTTCCTCCTGGAAATAAACCGTTGGGTTCTAAATGGATCTTTAAGAGGAAAATGAAAGATGATGGCACTATTGACAAATATAAGGCAAGACTTGTGGTCAAAGGGTATAGACAAAGAGAAGGTCTTGACTATTTCGATACATACTCTCCAGTTACAAGAATTACGTCCATATGAACGTTGGTAGCGTTAGCTGCAGTTTATGGTCTTGAAATTCATCAAATGGATGTTAAGACGGCCTTCTTAAATGGAGAGTTGGAGTAAGAAATATACATGGAATAACCTTAAGGGTTGGTGGTTCCAAGTAAAGAAAAGAAGGTATGTAGACTTGTTAAGTCCTTTTACGGACTAAAACAAGCACCCAAACAATGGCATGCGAAATTTGACAAAACAATGTTGTCAAATGGTTTTAAAATAAATGAATGTGATAAATGTGTGTACATTAAAAATGTTCCAGATCACATAGTCATTTTTTGCTTATATGTGGATGATATGTTGATAATGAGTAATGACATTGCCAACATAAATGCGACTAAGTGTATGCTAACTAGCAAATTTGATATGAAAGACTTGGGAGTTGCTGATTTAATTCTGGGAATTAAGATCCATAAGACTTCTCAAGGTCTGGCATTGTCACAATCTCATTATATTAAAACAGTACTTGAAAAATTCAAGCACTTGGACTTTAAAGTTGCAAAGACTCCAATTGAAGTGAATCTTGCATTAGCAAAGAACAAAGGCCAAAACATATCACAATTGGATTATGCTCATGTGTTGGGTTGCTTAATGTAAATCATGAATTGTACACGACCAGATATAGCTTGTGCTATAAGTAAATTGAGTCGATATACGAGCAATCCAGGTCAATCTCATTGGATGGCCATGAAACGAGTTTTGGGGTATTTAGTACATACCCAGGACTTTGCCTTGCACTATAGTAAATATCCTGCAGTCATTGAGGGATACTGTGATGCAAACTGGATCACCGGATCAACTGATTCCAAGTCCACAAGTGGATATATATTCACTATTGGTGGAGGAGCGGTATCTTGGAAGTCGTCCAAACAAACTTGTATTGCCCGCTCTACAATGGAGGCTGAGTTCATAGCCTTGGATAAAGCTGGTGAAGAAGTTGAATGGATCCGGAATTTCTTGAAAGATATTCCATTCTGGCCCAAACCGTTGGCACCAATATGTATACATTGCGATAATCAAGCGGCAATTGAAAGGGCTAGGAGCGTTATGTATAACTGTAAATCTCGTCATATACGACGAAGACATAAAATCGTTAGGTAATTACTCTCTAGAGGAATTATCATGGTTGACTATGTAAAGTCAAGTGATAATGTGTCGGATCCACTTACAAAAGGCCTAACTAGAGATGTAGTTGAGAAATCATCAAGGGGAATGGGACTATGGCCTAGAACAAGTCATAGTGGCGGTAACTCTACCTAGAAGACTGGAGATCCCAAGATCTAGGTTCAAGGAGATCAAACAAAGTCATTAATGACGGTTCAATATTGTCAACTAACTTATTTGTTCCATTCTCGTGATGAGACAATGTTCAGTATCAAGGATAAAGCATTAAGGCTTTTTAATGATTTCTAAATTTGATACGGGGTATATCAAATAGTGTATCTACGGGATGACACATTTAGGAATCACCTATGTAAGTGTGAAGTGTTAGCCGCTTCAAGGAGAATTTTGCAAGCCCAGTTATCTATGCACTTATGAAACCAGGCGGTGTTCATGGATGAAACGAACGCAACAATGATAACCAAAGACGGTTAAGGGTTGGTTGTATGACTTGTGGTTGTCTAGGTATACCCAAAGTTAGACGGTTCAAAGATATCAAATCTCCCGATTGATCGAGTATATCCGACATAAGTTCACTACGGAAAGTCCAAAGGGAAACCTACTTATCCAGATGCAATTAATCCTTGCTTGCGAATCACACAGTTTTTCATGCGTACTTCCGTGATATAGCCATTCCCCATTCATGTGGGGGATTGTTGGGTTTTTAAGCATTAATAACTTAAAATAGGGTGAATGGGAAATGGAGGGAAAAATGAAATATTTGAGTAATATTTGAGGTTCCCTCCTTGATTGTCCCATGGGAAGTGGAAAAGGCTTTTGATGGGTATATAAGCAATTGCTCTTCTTCTAGCTCTTAAAGAGTTGAGAATAAGGCAAGCCTCGCGCCATCGCCGTCGTCGTCGCTCGCTCGCTCGGCTTCGGCTTCAGATTTGAATTTGGATTTGGATTTTGATTTGGATTTGGATTTGGATTTGGTCAAATGATCGATTGGTTGATTATTTTTTAGACCAAATTTATTTGTTAATATTAAATATTAACAAAATATTATTAAATATTTGTTTAATAACAAAATATTAATATTAAAATAAATATTACTATTAAATCCATTTCAGTTATCCAATTTTCAGTTTTCTGTTTTTGTAACAAAAAATTAACTACCCTTCAATTTTCCCTCTTTATTGTTGAGTAAATAACCAATTATGTCATGGCATTTATTCTATGGCCGTTTTGCAAAAACAACTATTCTGAAGAGTTGCACATCTTCAGATTTCAGCCCAACTTTGGCTATAAATACAAGTCCATTCTCTCAGATTTTACATACTAATTGCTGAGTTCTCCTCCTTTCTTCTGCATATTTTAACTTCAAAGAAAGCAACAGTAAGTGTGATTTGCAACCGAACTTTGTGTTCGCTGAAACACTGGGGTTTGAAGCACCACTACACCAGTGTGTAATTCGTTCTATCCTGGGAGGAAATAATCCATAACCTTGGGTACTAGGAGGGGATTAAATTCCTTAAAGAAACACTGTGAATTCAGTGAGATCGAATTGGTTTTGTTATTTTATTTACATTTCTGTTTATGTTATTTATTTTCTCCAGAAATGTTTTACAAATACAGATTACTAACAATATAGACATTTGCCTAACATTCATCTTCACTTAGCTGAGCTTTGAAAATATAAATACTATTAATACTTAGAAAATATTATTACTTCTTGCTTCATTTTTCTTTTGCATAAAAGTAACTTGATTTATTATTTTCTTTTGGAAAGTAGAGTAAGCACCCCACAATAAAACTTGAAGTATAATTTTGTCACTGGAAAAGGATAACATACACATTATCTTTAAGCTAGGCTACGTGTTTTAATCCTAGTTTGCGTTCTAATTACTGCATTTTACTTGTATTTGAGCTTAAATATTAGTGTATTGCACTTATTATGTGTTTTGTATCTTGCAGGAAGTGATTTCGAGTTAAAAAGATATTTGGGAGCTAAATCGAACAAGTTGGAGCTTTGAAGTCTAAGTAAAAGCCTAAAAGATTAAACCAGGATCGCGTACGGAGGTGGGGAGCCAAGTCTGGATGTCAAAACGCCAAACAAACGAACACGTTGGAAAACCTTCACTGCCGCAACGCATGGGGCGGCGCGCCTATGCAATTTTCTCAGAGTATTTGCCATGTTTCAACATGGAAAAGGTAATTTCGTCAGGGCCCACTCCTACATGGTATAAATACAGTTGAAAGGTGAGAGCATTGGAGGCAACAAGACACGGGATTTCATCATCTGTCCATCAATTCAATACGGGAGTTTGTATTGTAACATTAGATTGATGCTTTCTTATTCTTTAACTCTTTTTATGATGTCTTCCTCCATAATTATGGAGTAGTTTACATTAGGGTTTGACATGATTTGGTGACTTGGTTATTATTTATGGATTTGATTACTGTTTATTTGCTTAAATCTATTGGAGGAGCTTTAACTCTAATTGTGATTTTATTTATTATCTTGTTTAATCGGAAGAAGAGCATAATATTAAATATTGTTGCAAAGCTTGCCTTAATTTATTTTGGTACTTCGTTAAAGTAATCGAAAGAGCTTTGTGATCTACCTCTTAAATTGAAATTGAGAAATATTCGAGAGAAGTTTCTCTTAGACCATTATGACCAATAGATTCTTGCAAGTTTCACCGCTCTTCACATTAGTTTATTCGAAAGATTTAGATTTAATCGAGAGAGGAGTCTGAATCGGAAGCATAATCTAATCAGCTATTGAATTCGTGAGAATCGATAGAACCTCAAGAGTGAAATATAACAGTATAATATCGAGAATAGCAACATTGCACCTACCATGTCAAAAATCCTTATTTCTCACATTGATAAGAAACCAACTATGCTATCCCTAGTTCTTTGTCAATTGTCAATTGCTTTACATAGTAGTTAATCGTAGTTCGTAATCAATCCAAAGCAAGTTTTGATCATCCTGAATAGCAGTTAAACCAGAAATTACTAGAACATTATTTAAATCAATCCCCATAGAGACGATTATTAAACTATACTATTTTTGGCTAACGAGCATCAATTTCGTGTTGTGTTTTGCGCTCTTCAAATTTTGGCGCCATTGCCGGGGATTTGCAATCAATAGTGTTCTAATTAATTTTTATGCTAATTCAGGAATTTTTTAATTTAATTTTAGTTTATTCTTCACGAGTTTCCTCTTCCGTGTGCAGGCAACAAATTGACTTCTCTGGTGTATGACTCGATCGTCTTCAAAGGAATTGATGCCAAACAATCCAGAGGTGGAAAAAAGTCTGCTACAGTTAAGGAAAGAGAAAGAACTCACCGGAAAACTTTTGGGGCAACCTTCAACCCCAGAATACATGGCTAAAAACGGTGAGGACAAAGTAGATTTAGCTACAAGAGAAGCAACACATCAGAGATAAAAAGTTGCAAGGATAGAAGCTGAGGCAGCCCGTAAAGCTGCTTATGAGACCGTAAGCGATGATGGGGCTTGAAGATTCAATTTACATTGACCCTTGGTTGAAGACCGGTTCGAGAATGTTATATCAAGCCTGGTAGAGCATTGGGTGTTATGCCAGACCAGTCTACAATCAGGGACTGTCCAGTGTCAGAACTCCACCAGTAGCAGCAATTAATTTCGAGCTGAAGCAAGGCTTGCTTCAAACTATCCAGAACAACTGTGTCTTCAGAGAGAAGGTGAATGAAGATCCTAACACTCACTTGATAAAATTTTGAGGAAATCATGAACACCTTCCAGTACAACGGCGTGTCAAAAGATGCAATACACTTAAAGGCATTCCCCTTCTCACTAAAGGATGAAGCGAAGCATTGACTTCGTAGCTTACCAACGGGGTTGATCAGGACATGGAAAGATATGACTAGAAAGTTTCTTGACAAATACTTCTTAGCTGCAAAAACAGTGAAATTCAAAAGGGAAATTCACAACTTCTGCCAGACGGACACTGAAAGAGTTTTCGAGACGTGGGAAAGATTCAAGGAGACAGTGATGAAGTGTCAGCATAATGGGATTGAACTTCTGCCAGACGGACACTGAAAAATGCAGTCGGAGGTCCATTAATGAAAAAGACTCCTGAGGAGATTGTGGCAACTCTTGATGAGCTCTCTGAAGATGCTAACTAGTGGCCTGTTGAGGGAAATGATAGAAGAAGATTAGTCTAACACCGTAGTGCAAGCCCAAGTAGAGGCCATGGACAAAGAGATAAGAAAGTTGACCTTAGCCAAGGTCCAGAGCCAACCATCACCAGTTTGTGATTTATGTGGAATGGGTCATCCAACGCATGAGTGTCGGGCCTTAGCTGCAAATGAAGTGGTAAATATTATGGGAAGCTAGACAAAGGTAACTACCAGAGTGGTAACAATTTCAATCCAATGGGACAGAGGCACCCAGGATTTTCTTGGAATTCACCAAGCGGTAGCATGAACTCATGACAGCAAAATAACTCTAGACCCTAGGCACAAGGAGCTCCAGGCTTTCAAAATCAGCACTGGCAGCCATATCATCCTCCACAGTCTAATCAGTCTAGCGTGGAAGATCTAATGAAGGCCTTTATTATTAAGACATATGAGAGGCTTGAAACCCATAGCTCAGCGATATGAGAACATGGTGCTGTTATCAAAGAACTGGCATGTCTTTTTGAAACCTGGAAAGACAAGTTGGGCAATTAGCTACTCTATTATCTTAGAGGGTTCTAGAATGCTCCCTACTGAAGAAAGAAATCCAAAATATATAATAATTGCAGTATCTTTGAGAAGTGCACACGAGTTGGAGGATCCCATAGCAAAGAAAATGGAGGAGCCGATTGAAAGACATGTGGAGATTGTGGAAGAGCTAAAAATAATAATATTCAAAAAGGTGCAGGGATGGTAGATTATTGTCTGAAGAAGAAGGGGAAGAGTAGATCTCAGGCAAAGAATAAATATGTTAATTCAACAAATAATGAGACTGAAGAGAGAAAGTATATGCAAGCTCTACCATTCTCTCAGCAGCAAAGAAAAGAGAAGTTGGACAAACAATTCGAGTGCTTTCTAGAAGTGTCCAAGCAGGTGCACGTGAATATACCTTTCACCAATGTGCTTTTACGTATGCCAGCTTATGCTAAATTCATAAAGGAGATATTGTCCAAGAAGAAAAAAGTGGAAGAGACATCGATTGTCAAGTTGACAGAGTATTGTAGTGCCATCTTGAAAAATAATCTCCCTAAAAAATATGGAGATCTGCGGAGTTTTAGTATACCTTGCTCTTTAGGAAGTACGAAATTTTAAAAATCTTTGTGTGATTCAGGTGCTTCTATTAATCTTATGCCTTTGTCTATTTTCAAGAAATTAGAGGGAGAGATTGGAGAAAACAGGTCGATACATGTGTCTTTGCAGCTGGCGGATCAGACCACAATCATACCTGAAGGAATAGTTGAAGATGTGCTGGTTTGGGTAGATAAATTTGTGTTCCTTGTGGACTTCATTGTGGTGAACATGGAGTAAAATACAGAGGTCCCTATGATTTTAGGAAGACCATTCTTGGCTACGGGTAGAGCAATTCTTGATATTCAGGAAAGGCAGCTCATCCTCAGAGTTGGGGATGAAAAGCTGATCTTCAAAATGGAAGGAGAAATGGGGGTCCTGAATGAGCAAATTGGGAAAAGTGAGCTGATAAGTGTGGGGTGTATCCAAAGAAGGTGGAAAAGAAGCTTTCAGCGTAGATGTGTGCACCTGGTCGGGCGTGCAAAGGAGATCCCGACTTCGATTCAGACCCCGACTAGATGAATCAGGGAAATTTCCTGTACCTCTTGCTTTTTATTTGTATGTCATGGGGATATTCCACAATTTAAAGTGTGAGGTGAGGAATGTATATATGTATATGTGTGTGTGTAGTCACTTTTTTGATTAATAAAAAAAACAATTTTGACTTTTTCTGAAGATGAATTTCCACGGCTGTCTTCTTGAGGGATTAAAGTCGGAGAAAAAAACATTTTGGTTTTCCTTAGGTAGTGTAACAAATCTCCCTTGGTTTTTCTTTGTGCCGCGGTCCTTTTTCAAGGGTTTTTCTTGAACCGAGTATAGTTAGTTTGAACGACCACCAATTACCACTCTTCCTCAGCGGCGAACATGCTTCTTTCTATCTCTTTCGCCGACAACCTCACTCTTTTTCCGATAAAATCCTTTTCAGGTTCCTTTCTTCCTTTTGTGTTAGCTGTAATTTTTCAAAAATATCTTACAAAGAAACCAAGTGCGATCTACATCAGATTCTCCAAATTCATAGTATGTAATATCGCCTATCTTTCTGAATTTCTATGCAAGTAATCAAACACTTTGTAAGTTTGTTTCAAGGGCGGAGAGTTGGACTTGACTTTACTTTTACTACTCTTGAAATTTGAACCCTAAAGAACTGTCATATTCTTGAATTAACTAGAATAATATTACAATGGTGTGCTATTGTAGATCAAATATTGACCGTCTTGCTAATTGAAAAGCTACACCGTTTTTTCCTACCATTTAACAATTTCAAACGGAGAAGATTATAGAAACTTGCAAATCCGATTTTGGAAATCAATTGAAGAATTGTTGTTGAGCGGGTTGATTTTCCGGCAAAGTTCATTCTTTCTTCTAGATATTTATCGGTTTTTTGATTGGAAGTTCGTCGGAGCACCAGACATTTCGGCATCCATCGGAAAAATAAATTCTACCTTTGGAGTAGCAACAGTCAGCGGATTTGGAAGTGCGTTCGGACATCCCCGACTGTGATCTAGGTTCCATCTTTCTTGAATTTTATTGCACACATCTATTTACTGTTGCCTTGCCGGCAATTTTGATTGGATTAATTGCTTTTCTATCTTTTCTATTAGTATTTTAAGCTTAAGGTTTCATTTATTCATTTTAGTTCTGTGTTTGCATATGGGTAGTTTCGTAGACGTGGTAGATTCATTGTTCTAGTGTCTACTCGCGTTTTTGTTCTCCTAGTCACTCCTTTGAGTTGTTTTTAGCTCTCGGGTTCGTAGCTTGTAGTTCTTCGTTCCCGCTTTTGGTTCTTAGTGGTAGTGTTTACCTAATACCTTTAGCTTATAGTGGCGGTAGTGAACGATGTGAGAGTAAGGTCATGTCCTCGAGCAGGGGTGGGGGTGGCGTCTAGGGGTGGGAAGGGAGGTAAGAAAGCCTCTAGGTTGAGAATTGGGTATTGGAACATTGGGACGTTGACGGGGAAGTCTATAGAGTTAGGTAAGATTCTTCAGAAGAGGAAGATCAACATAGAGTGTGTTCAGGAGACTAGATGGAAGGGTACTAGGGCACGAGATGTAGACGAGTTTAAACTATGGTACTCATGGAGCGCTGGGGGTAAGAATGGGGTAGGAATTTTAGTAGACAGGAACCTCAGGGAGCTCGTGGTTGAGGTTAGGAGGGTAAATGATAGATTGATGAGTATTAAGCTGGTAGTTGGTGGATTTACTGTAAACGTGATTAGTGCATACGCTCCTCAGGTAGGTTTGAACCAGGAGGTCAATAAGCAATTTTGGGATGATTTGGACGAGATGGTGCGTAGTATCCCACACACAGAGAAGTTGTTCATTGGCGGAGATTTCAATGGTCATATTGGGGCTAGTGCTATGGGTTATGATGATGTGCATGGCGGGTACGGTTTTGGGGATAGGAATGAGAGAGGTATTTCACTGTTGGAGTTTGCTAGAGCTTTTGATTTGGTTATAGCTAACTCGAGTTTCCCAAAGAGGGAAGAGCACCTAGTCACTTTCCAAAATTCAATGGGCAAGACTCAAATTGATTATCTTCTCTACAGGAAATGCGATAAAGGTCGGTGCACTGACTGTAAGGTCATCCCGAGTGAGCACCTCACGACGCTACATAGGCTCCTAATTATGGACCTGGAGATCAAGAGGAGTAGGAGGAAGAGGGCGGGGTGCAGGCAACCTAAGATCAAGTGGGGTAACTTGACCAAGGACAAAGCTCAGGAGTTAGGGGATAAGTTGTTGGTTATGAGGGCCTGGATGAGTATAGGGGATGCGTCTAGTATGTGGTCTATGACTACGGATCGCATTAGGGTAGCTGTTGGAGAGGTCCTAGGTGTCACGAAAGGTTCTCTTGGGGGTCATAAAGGGAACTGGTGGTGGAATGGAGAGGTTCAAGGTAAAGTGAAAGCTAAGAAAGCTGCTTATTTGAATCTAGTAGAGAGTACAAACGAGGAGGAAAAAAGGACTTATCGGGAGTGTTACATAAAGGCAAAGAAAGAGGCAAAGTTAGCAGTTACGACGGCTAAGAACGCAGCGTTTGCTCGTTTGTACGAGGAGCTCGAGGAAAAAGACGGGGACAAGAGGTTGTACCGGTTGGCCAAGGTGAGGGAGAGGAAATCCCGGGACTTAGACCAAGTCAAGTGCATCAAGGACGAGGATGGAAAAGTTTTGATGGACGAGGCACTCATTAGGAGAAGATTGCAGGCATACTTCCATAAACTGTTGAATGGGGAGGGGGATAGATGCATTGTGATGGGTGAGTTGGAGAACTCCGAGAGTCGACGGGATTTTGGGTACTATAGGCGGATTACGGTAGATGAGGTGGAAAAGGCGATGCGTAAGATGTGCAGGGGCAGAGCAACGGGGCTAGACAAAATCCCGGTGGAATTCTGGAATAGCGCAGGGCAGGCAGGTTTGGAGTGGTTCACTAGGCTGTTAATGTTATTTTTAAGACAAAGAAGATGCTCGAAAAATTGAGGTGGAGTACGATGGTTCCGCTTTACAAGAACAAGGGTGATATCCAAAATTGCAACAATTATAGGGGTGTCAAGCTATTGAGTTACACTATGAAGGTTTGGGAGAGGGTGGTGGAGGCCAGGGTGAGGAGGTGCGTGTCTATTTTCGAGAATCAGTTTGGATTCATGCCGGGGCATTCGACTACGGAAGCGATTCATCTGGTAAGGATATTAGTGGAGCAGTACAGATAGAGGAAGAAGGATTTGCATATGGTGTTTATTGACCTTGAGAAGGCATACAATAAAGTTCCGAGGGAGTTCTTGTGGAGGTATTTGGAGGTTAGCGGCGTTCTGGTAGCGTACATTAGGGTGGTTAAGGATATGTATGATGATGCTAAGACTCGGGTGAGGACTGTGGGTGGTGACTTGGAGCATTTCCCTGTGGTGATGGGGTTGCACTAGGGATCGACTCTTAACCCATTTTTGTTTGCCTTGGCGATAGATGTACTATCGCGTCACATCCAAGGGGAGGTGCCTTGGTGCATGCTATTTGCCGATGATATAGTGTTAATTGACGATATGTATAACAGAGTTAACGCGAGGTTGGAGGTTTGGAGACAGACCTTGGAGTCTAAAGGTTTCAAACTAAGTAGAACCAAGACAGAATACTTGGAGTGCAAATTAAGTGAGACCCATGATGCAGACGTAGAGGTTAAGCTTGATGCTCAAGTTATCCCCAAGAAAGTGAGTTTTAAGTATCTCGGGTCTATTATGCAAGGTAACAGGGAGATTGACGAAGTTGTCACATATTGCATCGAAGCGGGATAGATGAAGTGGAGGCTCGCTTTCGGTGTTCTATGTTATAGGAATGTGTCGTTAAAACTTAAGGGTAAGTTTTATCGAGTGGTAGTTCGACCTGCTATGCTGTATGGGGCTGAGTGTTGGCCAGTCAAGAACTCCCACGTGCAGAAGATGAGAGTAGCAGAGATAAGGATGTTGAGATGGATGTGTGGGTGTACCAGGCGAGATAGGATTAAGAATGAATCTATTCGGGACATAGTGGGAGTAGCCTCCGTGGAGGACAAGATGCGGGAGTCGCGGCTGAGATGGTTCACACATGTTAGTAGAAGAAGCATTGATGCCCCTTGTCAGGAGGTGTGAGAGGTTGGCCATGGAGACTTTGAGAAGGGGTCGAGGTAGTTCTAAGAAGTACTGAGGTGAAGTGATTAGGCAGGACATGCCGCTGCTTCATCTCACTGAGTACATGACCTTTGATAGGAGGGTGTGGAGGTCGAGGATTAAGGTAGAAGGTTAGCATGTAGTTTATAGTGTTCGCCGATAGGCTTTGTAGCATATATGTCCCTTCATATTCTTAGATTTTTATTACGTTATGTGGTTTTGTTCGCCTCAGGTATTGTATTCCCTGTTGCTATTATTTGATACTATTTATCCTTTATATGTCTTTTTTTTTTCTCCTCCATCTTTCTTCCTTCCTTTCTTCCCTCTTTTTCTTCTTGCCCTTCCTGAGACGAGGGTCTATTGGAAACAACCTCTCTACCTGCATTAGGTAGGGGTAAGGTCTGCGTACAAACTACCCTCCCCAGACCCCACATGTTGGGATCAAACTGGGTTTGTTGTTGTTGTTGTTTAGGAGTTGTGCCTCAAGAGTAGTGAGTGCCTGATTTGTGACACTAGGCTCAATTCTTGATTCTTAAGTAAGTACCTTAAATTGTGTTATTGTAACGTTACTTAACTGCTTGAACTAGAGAGTCGGGATAGATCCGATCCTAAGTGAGTTATGTGCCAATGTGTGTGTGAGGTTTTGTGATATTCTGTGCATGTCAGTTAATGTCTAGAACTTGCACCGTGTGTTTGCGAAGCGAAATGGTAGTCTTGTTCAATCTAGAAAGCGATATAGACATTTCTTTGTTAAGCTAGATATATGCTTTTACCCACCAAATTAATGTATATCTTAGTTAGCCCCGTTAAACCTGTAATCCTATTTCTTTGACAACTACACTACAAGCTTGACCACTTTGTTTGAATTGTATATTTGTTTGAACCTTTTACCACTCTTGAGCACTTGAATTGTTATAAGCTTGTTAAAAACTGAGTGGAGGTATGGTTGAGTTTTTGAGTGAAACTATAGAAAAGTAAAAAGATGCATTGTTTGAAAAACAATTGTGATATCCACTTGTAGGGAATTGAAAAAAAAAAAAAGAAGAGAAAATCAGAATCTAGAAAAGGAAAACAAATTAGTGCTTGTATATATTTAAAAAAATAAATTATTCCTTGCAAGTGGTAAATCTTGCTTTGCATGTGCTTAAAGAAATGGTGTTAATATGTTGTGAAGGTTGGGGTTTGGTTCAACACAAGTGTGGAGTTTAAATTGTTAATGTTAATGTATTAAAGTGCTTAAGGAGGTATAGTCACTATATCAAATGTATCCCACTCGTCTTGCAGTCTATATTACAACCAAAATAAAGTCCTACTTGATCCTTGAATGAATAAGCTCAATTAGTGGAGTATTACATTACGAGAAAGCCTATGGTACATTCTCTGTTGTCACGACCCGAAATCCCACCGTCGGGACCGTGATGGCATCTAACGTTGAACCCGCTAGACAAGCCAATGTTGTCGGTTATTACAACATATTTCCTTTATTATTTAAGCATTTAAAAGTGAAATACAATAACAAGTAGAGATAAGGTGCGGAAGAAACGAAATATATCAACTTAAGTACATAATATATCAAAAATCCGTAATACAACTCCCAGAAATCGGTATCACAATTTCACGGACTATCTAAGAAAACTAAAAACAACGGTCTAAATAATCAAGTACTACTGTCTCCGAAATACAAAGAAAAGACAGAATAAGGAATGAGATAGGAGGTGACGCCAAGGCCTGCGGACGCTTGCAAGACTACCTCAATGTCGCCTGGTGGATTGAAGGAAGCCTCCTCGATCAGTGTCCACTAGGTCCGGTACCGAAATCTGCACAACATAAAGAAGTGTAGGTGTAGCATCAGTACAACCGACCCCATGTACTGAGAAAGTGCCGAGCCTAACCTCGGCGAAGTAGTGACGACGCTAGGACACGACAAATAATAAACACCTATGCAAATTCAATAATATATAACGGAAGTAACGACAGGAAGTAAACAATTAAGTACAAAAAAACGGGGAAAACATGCTGGGGACAAAGGGGTAGAAATTACTGTAATGACGGAACCGAGCAACAATTGAAATATGTAAATAACAACAAAAACTAACAACTTTGAACAAACGAGTAAACGGAAACGGCACAACATGCCCCCTCGTGCTAAATATCATAAAACACGGCACGGAATGTCCCCTCGTGCATAAATAACACAACACGGCACGGAAAGTCCCCTCGTGCATAAATATCAACAACACGGCACGGAATGTCCCCTCGTGCATAAATATCAACAACACGGCACGGAATGTCCCCTCGTGCATAAATATCAACAACACGGCACGGAATGTCCTCTCGTGCATAAATATCAACAACACGGCACATAATGTACCCTCGTGCATAAATATCAACAACACGACACAGAATGTCCCCTCGTGCATAAATATCAATAACACGACACAGAATGTCCCCTCGTGCATAAATATCAATACCACGGCACGGAATGTCCCCTCGTGCATAAATATCATAAAACAACAATTGACAGGAAAATCAACAATAAGAAACTTTAAATACACAGGAATAATCAACAAGAGTAATACCGTCCCGGCAAGGGACACAACTATAACAAAACCTACATAGATGTATAACTTACCAACATATTCCTCAGCAGTACTCACAACTGAGAATTTCCATCAATTGAATAACTACCAAATGATATCAAATCCATAAACACAGTAAACTTCAATGAAAATCACATAATTACTCATATTTGACTCATGGACATCCTTGACCACAACATATAGGTACTCGTCACCTCACCTATACATTGGACATGGAATAAACACGTAGCAAATAAGATTCAACACATATTCCCTCAAGCTAAGGTTAGGCCAAACACTTACTTCGACTTCCACGATCAAATCAAGCCTCTAGCACCGCTTTTCCTTTTGAACCCGACTCCAAATCAATCGTATCTAGACATAATCGACTCAATAACATCAATAAAGGCTAAACAATTCAATTCCAATGCTTAATTATAGATTTTCCAACATTCTTCCCAAAAACCCAAAACTCGACCCCGGGCCCGCTTGGTCAAAACACGAGGTTCAGACCAAAACCCAATCACCCATTCACCCACGAGCCCGAATATATAATTTGTTTTGAAATCCGACCCCAAAACGAGGTCAAATTCCCAAATAATCAAAAAGCCCTAACTCTACCCAAATCCCTAATTTTCTACCCTTAATCTCATGTTTTTAGGCCTAGAATCTATGGGATATTGATAAAATGGAATAAAACAAGTCAAAGATTACTTACCTAAAAGATTATGGTGAAGAAGTTCTTCAAAAATCGCCAGAAAGGTGTGGAGAAGAAGAGGTTTGTGAAAAATTGTGAAATTCCCGTAATGATTCTGTTTTTGGACTTAAGAATTAACTGGGCAAAAATTACTCTTCGCGTTCGCGCGCCCCTGTCCGCGTTCGTGAAGGGTTGGATACTCAGACCTATGCGTTCGCGAGTGTGGGTCCGCGTTCTCACAGGGTAAAATACACCCAGCCCCCAGGTCCCCTCTCTACTCTGTGCGTTCGCACCCTCTTGAGTGCGTTCGCGTAGAGTAAGAATCTTGTGCTCCGCGTTCGCACTTGATGTGGTGAGTTCCCACAGAACAATCCCACCCCCTCCCAATACAGTGCTATGCGTTCGCGATCGAACCTATGCGTTTGCATAGCACAAATTACTAGACACTAGAAGACAACAATAAACACCAGATTTTTGAGTTCCAAAACACCCTGACACCTATCCAAAACTCACCCGAGCCCTCGGGCTCCAAAACAATTATGAACACGACCTCATAAACATCCTATGGACTTATTCGGGTAATTAAACCACCAAGATAACATCAAAAACAACGAATTAAACTCTAAAATTCTTGAAATTTCTCAAAACTTCCTTAAACTTCAAATTTTACATTTTTGATCCGAATCACTTCAAATGAAGTCCGTTTCTTACCAAACTTCACAGACATAACAAATATATTATATTGGACCTGTACAGGGCTCCGGAACCATAATACGGGCCCGATACCTCGAGTTTCACATATAATTTCATTTTCAAAAGCCTTTATATTTTCAGAAAAGAATTTTTAAAAAAAATTCATTTCTCAGACTTGGGACCTCGGAATTCGATTCCGGGCATACGCCCAAGTCCCATATTTTTCCACGGACCCTCCGGGACCGTCAAATCATGGGTTCGGGTCCGTTTACCAAAAATGTTGACCAAAGTCAACTCTACTCAAATTTTAACACAAAATTATTGTTTTTATCAGTTTTCCACATAACGGCTTCCCGGCTACATGCCCCAGCTACGCACGCAAATTGAGGTGAGATAGAAGGAGGTTTTCATGAACTTGGAATACATATTTAGCTAGAAATACACGGGATGACCTTTTGGGTCATCACAATCTCCACCTCTAAAATAAACGTTTGTCCTCGAACGGACATAGAAAGGTACCTGAGTCTGAGAAAAGATGGGGATATCGGCTCTGCATATCGGACTCGGACTCCCAGGTAGGTTTCTCAATAGGCTGACCTCTCCACTGAACACGAACCGAAGGATAATCCTTCGATCTCAACTGACGAACCTGCCGAGCTAATATGGCTATCGGCTCCTCCTCATAAGTCAAATCCTTGTCCAACTGGACACAGCTGAAGTCTAGCACATGAGATGGATCGACAACATACTTCCGAAGCATAGATACATGAAACACCGGATGCACGACTGATAAACTCGGTGGTAAAGCAAGTCTATAAGCCACCTCTCCTACCTTCTCAAGAATCTCAAAGGGACGAATGTACCTAGGGCGCAACTTGCCCTTCTTCCCGAACCTCATCACGCCCTTCATGGGCGACACCCGAAGCAATACCCGGTCACCAATCATGAATGCCAAATCACAAACCCTACGGTCTACATAACTCTTCTGCCTGGACTGAGCTGTACGAAGTCTATCCTGAATGATCTTCACCTTGTCCAAGGCATCCTGGACTAACTCTGAACCCAACAACCTAGCCTCTCCCGGCTCGAACCACCCGACTGGCGACCGACACCTCCTACCATACAACACCTCATATGGAGCCATCTGAATGCTTGACTGGTAGCTGTTGTTGTAGGCAAACTTAGCTAAAACCAAAAACTGGTCAATGACACATGCTCGCAACATATCCTCCAAGATCTGAATAGTACGCTCGGACTGTCCGTGCGTCTGAGGATGAAACACTGTGCTCATCTCAACCCGTGTGCCCAACTCATGCTGAAATACTCTCCAGAAATGGGAGGCAAACTGAGTACCTCGATCAGAAATAATGGACACGGGCACACCATGTAGGCGAACAATCTCCTTGATGTAGATCTTTTCCAACCTCTCTGAAGAGTACGAAACTGATACTGGAATGAAGTGTGTTGACTTGGTCAGCCTATCCACAATGACCCACACTGAATCAAACATCCTCTAAGTCCGTGGGAGCCCAACTACGAAATCCATGGTAACACACTCCCACTTCCACTCGGGAAGCTCAATCTGCTGTATCAAACCACCGGTCTCTGGTGATCGTACTTAACCTGCTGACAGTTCAAGCACTGAGCTACATATGACACAGTATCTTTCTTCATCCTCCGCTACCAATAATGGTGCCGCAAATCCTGGTACATCTTTGCGGCGCCCGGATGAATGGAATACCGGGAACTATGGGCCTCCTGCAATATCAACTCACGAATACCATTAACATCAGGCACAAAAATACGACCCTGCATCCTCAAGACTCCATAATCATCAACTGTAACCTGCTTGGCACCTCCGTGCCGGACCGTATCTCTAAGAACACATAAATGACGATCATCATTCTGCCGGTCTCGAATACGATCAAACAATGAAGAACGGGACACAATATAAACCAAAACACTGCCAGTCTTTGAAACATCCAATCTCATGAATCGATTGGCCAAGGCCTGAACATCTAAGGCAAGCGGTCGCTCCCTGACTGGTATATAAGCAAGACTGCCAATGCTGGCTTACTTCCGGCTCAAAGCATCGGCCACCAAATTGGCCTTTCCCGGATGATATAGAATGGTAATGTCATAATCTTTCAACAGCTCTAACCATCTTCTCTACCTCATATTCAACTCTTTCTGCTTGAACAAATACTGCAAACTCTTGTGATCCGTGAACACCTCGCAGGACACACCATATAAATAATGCCTCCAAATCTTCAGCGCATGAACAATGGCTGCTAACTCTAAATCGTGAACTGGATAGTTCTGCTCATGAATCTTTAACTGACGTGAAACATATGCGATAACCTTTCCATAATACATCAACACTGCACCAAGTCCAACCCGTGAAGCATCACAATACACGGTATATGGCCTTGAACCTGTGGGCAAAACTAACATCGGTGTCGTGGTCAAGGCTGTCTTGAGCTTCTGAAAGCTCGCCTCACACTCATCTGACCACCTGAGCTGGGCACCCTTCAGAGTCAACCTGGTCATTGGGGTTGCGATAGATGAAAAGCCCTCCACAAACCGGCGATAATAACCTGTTAAGCCCAAGAAACTCCGAATCTCTGCAGCTGAAGTGGGTCTAGGCCAATCTGTGACTGCTGAAATCTTCTTGGGATCCACCTGAATACCCTCTGCCGACACAACGTGACCCAGAAATGCAACTGAACTCAACCAGAACTCGCACTTCGAAAATTTGGTATACAACTGACTGTCCTTCAGAGTCTGGAGGACGACTCGAAGGTGCTGCTCATGCTCCTCTCGGCTATGAGAGTATATCAATATATCATCAATGAAAACAATAACAAACGAGTCCAAATAGGGAATGAACACTCTGTTCATAAAATCCATAAAAACAACTGGGGCATTTGTCAACCCAAATGACATCACCAAGAACTCATAATGCCCATACCGAGTGCGAAAGGCTAATCTTAGGGACATTAGACGCCCTAATCCTCAACTGATGGTAGCCTGATATCAAGTCAATCTTGGAAAACACTGTGGCACCCTAAAGCTGGTCGAATAAATCATCAATCCTCGGAAAGGGATACTTATTCTTGATAGTAACCTTGTTCAATTGCCGGTAGTCAATACACATTCTCATTGTGCCATCTTTCTTCTTAACAAACAACACTGGCGCACCCCAAGGAGAAACATTAGGCCTAATGAAGCCTTTAGCTAGAAAATCCTGTAACTGATCCTTCAACTCCTTTAACTCTGGTGGGGCCATACGATATGGCGGTGTAGAAATGGGCTGAGTGCCCGGAGCCAACTCAATGCAAAAGTCAATATCCCTGTCGGGTGGCATACTCGGCAGGTCTGCAGGGAATACCTCTGGAAACTCACGAACAATGGGCACAAACTCCATATAAGAAACCTCAGCAATCACGAACATACGCCAAATATTCCAAATAACCCTTCTCGACCATATGCCGAGCCTTCATATATGAAATAACTCTACCGGAAGAATGACTAGGAGTCCCTTTCCACTCCAATCGAGGTACTCCCGGTAAGGCCAAGGTCACGGTCTTGGCATGACAATCCAGAATAGCATGATAGGGAGATAACCAATCCATCCCCAAAATGACATCGAAATTAACCATATCAAGAAGCAAAAGATCTACTAGGGTCTCAAGACCACCAATAACCACTATACATGACTGGTAGACTCGATCTACCACAATAGAATCACCCACCGGTGTAGATACATATACATGAGTACTCAGGGAATCACGGGGCATAATCAGATAAGGAGCAAAATATGAGGACACGTAGGAAAATGTAGACCCCGGATCAAACAAAACCGAAGCATCTCTGCTGCAAACTTAAACCATACTTGTAATGACTACATCGGAGGCCTCAGCCTCAGGTCTGGTAGGAATAGCATAGCATCGGGGCAGAGCCCCACCAATATGAACATCCCTGGGTCGACCTACTGCAACTTGACCTCTACCTCTCATAGCCTGTCCTCCACCTCTAACTGTTTGGCCTCCACCTCTGGCACCTCGACCTCCACCCCTAGCTGGATGAGGGGGTGGGGGTGCACCTGGTGCGGGAATCATAGCATGGGAACCCTGATACTGAGAACCTTTAGAAGCTCGGGGCAAAACCTGGAAATGTTCCCTATACCACTGCAAATGTAGCAAGACCTCTGCTGCTGCGACTGCTGACCCTGAAACTGTCCCTGTCGACCAGAATAACCACCCTAGAAGCTCTGAAGCGGCGGTGCACTGATAGGACCTGATGGTGCACTGCGGGATACCTGAAGTGCCGACTGGAATGGCCTGGGAGGATGACCTCTGCCTCCAAATGAGGCACCACTGAATCGACCGAAATGGCGAGGTCTCTTGTCAGACCCTTGACCACTGCCCTGTGATAAGACCATCTCAATATGCCTGACCACATTGGCCGCCTCCCGGAATGAAATATCAGTACCTGTCTCTCTGGCCACATGGTGTCTAATAGGCTAAGCTAGCCCCTCAATAAACCTCCTCACTCTCTCTCGATCTGTGGGGAGTATCATGATAGCATGTCGGGCCAAAGTGATAAACCGGGTCTCATACTAGGTGACTGTCATAGAGCCCTGTTGGAGACGCTCAAACTGCCTCCGTAGATCCTCTCTCTGAGTAACTGGTAGAAACTTCTCCAAGAATAACTCAGAGAACTGAGCCCAAGACAAAGGTAAATATCCAACTGGCCTGGTCAAGCAATAATCCCTCCACCAAGTCTTGGCGGAACCAGAAAGACGGAATGTAGCAAAATTGACCCCATTGGTCTCCACAATCCCCATGTTCCGAAGAACCTCATAGAAACTATCTAAGTAATCCTGAGGGTCCTCTGATGGTGCACCAGTGAAAGTAGTAGGAAACAACTTGGTGAACCGATCAAATCTCCATAAAGCATCAGCAGACATGGCTGCTCCCTCAACTGCTTGTGCCACAATACCCGGCTGAGCTTCTCCAGCTGTCTGAGGTGCTGGAGTCTGGAACTGAGAAGCTAACTGCTCTGGTGTGCGGGTAGCAAGAGTCTAGGCCCCTCCCCCAGCCTGAGAGACGGCTGGTGCTGTAGGAAGTAGACCGGCCTGAGCCACGCTCTCCATCAGGCCCACTAAGCGGACCAGAGCGTCATGAAGTACCTGGGTGGCAATGAACCCCTCTAGGACCTGAGCTGGTCCAACCAGAACCGTCTGAGCAGGAACCTCACCAGCAAAGTCTACATGTGGGTCCTCTACTGGGTATGCTGCTCTGGGCTGAGCCCTGCCCCTGCCTCGGCCTCTAGCACGTCCTCGACCTCATCCTCGGCCCCTCGTAGGAGCTGCAACTGGGGGATCGGGCTGCTGATTGGTAGATGAGGAAGCACGCGTTCTCGCCATCTGCGAGAGAATAGAAAAGAAACTCGGTTAGCATTTAGAACTCAAATCGCACGACAGAGAAGAAAAGATGTGAAGTTATTCCTAACTTTGCAGCCTCTAGGTGATAAGTACAGACGTCTCCGTACCGATCCCTAAGACTCTACCAAGTTTGTCAGTGAATTGTGAGACCTAGGCAACCTAGTGCTCTGATACCAACTTGTCACGACCCGAAATCCCACCGTCGGGATCGTGATGGCGTCTAAAGTTGAACCCGCTAGACAAGCCAACGTTGCCGGTTATTACAACCTATTTCCTTTATTATTTAAGCATTTAAAAGTGAAATATAATAAAAAGTAGAGATAAGGTGCGGAAGAAATGAAATATATCAGCTTAAGTACATAATATATCAAAAATCCGTAATACAACTCCCAGAAAGCGGTACCACAATTTCACGGACTATCTAAGAATACTAAAAACAATGGTCTGAATAATCAAGTAATATTGTCTCCGAAATACAAAGAAAAGACAGAATAAGGAATGAGATAGGAGGTGACGCCAAGGCCTGCGGACGCCTGCATGACTACCTCAGTGTCGCCTGGTGGACTGAAGGAAGCCTCCTCGATCAGTGTCCACTGGGTCCGGTACCGAAATCTGCACAACATAAAGAAGTGCAGGTGTAGCATCAGTACAACCGACTCCATATACTGAGTAAGTGCCAAGCCTAACCTCGGCGAAGTAGTGACGAGGCTAGGACACGACAAATAATAAACACATGTGAAAATTCAATAATATATAACGGAAGTAACGGCAGGAAGTAAACAATTAAGTACAAAAATATGGGGAAAACATGTCGGGGACAAAGGGGTAGCAATTACTGTAATGACGGAACCGAGCAACAATTGAAATATGTAAATAACAACAAAAACTAAAAACTCTGAACAAACGAGTAAACGGAAACGGCACGGCATGCCCCATCGTGCTAAATATCATAAAACATGGCACGGAATGTCCCCTCGTGCATAAATATCACAACACGACACGGAATGTCCCCTCGTGCATAAATATGAACAACACGACACAGAATGTCCCCTCGTGCATAAATATCAACAACACGGCACAGAATGTCCCCTCATGCATAAATATCAACAACACGGAACATGATGTACCCTCATGCATAAATATCAATAACACGGCACAGAATGTCCCCACGTGCATAAATATCAATAACACGACACAGAATGTCCCCTCGTGCATAAATATCATAAAACAACAATTGGCATGAAAATCAACAATAAGAAACCTTAAATACACAGGAATAATCAACAAGAGTAATACCATACCGGCAAGGGACACAACTATAACCAAACTTATACAGATGTATAACTTACCAACATATTCCTCAGCCGAACATTTACTCAGCAGTACTCACAATTGAGAATTTCCATCAATTGAATAACTACCAAATGATATCAAATCCATAAACGCAGTAAACTTCAATGAAAATCACATAATTACTCATATTCGACTCTCGGGCATGCTTGACCACAACATATAGGTACTCGTCACCTCACCTATACATTGGACATGGAATAAACACGTAGCAAATAAGACTCAACACATATTCCCTCAAGCTATGGTTAGGCCAAACACTTACCTCGACTTCCACGATCAAATCAAGCCTCTAGAACCGCTTTTCATTTTGAACCCGACTCTAAATCAATTGTATCTAAACATAATCGACTCAATAACATCAATAAAGGCTAAACAATTCAATTCCAAAGCTTAATTATAGATTTCCCAATATTCTTCCCAAAAACCCAAAACTCGACCCCGGGCCCGCTTGGTCAAAACATGAGGTTCGGACCAAAACCCGATCACCCATTCACCCACGAGCCCGAATATATAATTTGTTTTTAAATCCGACCCCAAAACGAGGTCAAATTCCCAAATAATCAAAAAGCCCTAACTCTACCCAAATCCCTAATTTTCTACCCTTAATCTCATGTTTTTAGGCCTAGAATCTAGGGGATATTGATAAAAATGGAAGAAAACAAGTCAAAGATTACTTACCTAAAAGATTATGGTGAAGAAGTTCTTCAAAAGTCGCCCAAGAGGTGTGGAGAAGAAGAGGTTTGTGAAAAATTGTGAAATTCCCGTAATGATTCTGTTTTCGGACTTAAGAATTAATTGGGAAAAAATTACTTTTCGCGTTCGTGGGCCCCTGGCCACATTCGCGAAGGGTTGGCTACTCAGATCTATGTGTTCGTGAGTGTGGGGCCGCGTTCGCACAGGGTAAAATACACCCTGCCCCCAGGTCCCCTCTCTACTCTGTGCGTTCGCACCCCCTTGAGTGCGTTCGCGTAGAGTAAGAATCTTGTGCTCCACGTTCGCACTTGATGTGGTGCGTTCGCATAGAACAATCCCACCCCCTCCCAAGACAGTGCTATGCGTTTGCATAGCACAAATTACCAGACACTAGAAGACAACAATAAACACCAGATATTTGAGTTCTAAAACACCCCGACACCTATCCAAAACTCACCCGAGCCCTCGGGGCTACAAACCAATTATGCACACGGCCTCATAAACATCCTAAGGACTTATTCGGGTAATTAAACCACCAAGATAACATCAAAAACAACGAATTAAACTCTAAAATTCGAGAAATTTCTCAAAACTTCCTTAAACTTCAAATTTTGCATTTTTGATCCGAATCACTTCAAACGAAGTCCGTTTCTTACCAAACTTCACAGACATAACAAATATATTATATTGTACCTGTACCGGGCTCCAGAATCATAATACAGGCCCGATACCTTGAGTTTCACATATAATTTCATTTCTAAAAGCCTTTATATTTTTCAGAAAATAATTTCTTTTAAAAATTCATTTCTCGGACTTGGGATCTAGGAATTCGATTTCGGGCATAGCCCAAGTCTCATATTTTCCAACGGATCCTCCGGGATCGTCAAATCACGGGTCTGGGTCCGTTTACCAAAAATGTTGACCAAAGTCAACTCTACTCAAATTTCAACACAAAATTATTGTTTTTATTAGTTTTCCACATAACGGCTTCCCGGCTACACGCCAGGATACGCACGCAAATCGAGATGAGATAGAAGGAGGTTTTCATGAACTCGGAATACAGATTTAGCTAGAAATACACGGGATGACCTTTTGGGTCATCACATCTTTGGCGCATGAATTTTATTTCTAAGAGTGAATGAATTCTTTCTATTTTGAGTTCCTATTTGTTCATGAATTTTATTGTGTATGGGACTACTATCTATCTTTGGTGTGAGGTCACATGATTTTTCGAAGGAAAGGTAATGTCTTTGGCCTTTATATTTGAGTAAGTGAGCGGATTTTTGAAAAATACGTGGTGCTTTTGAGTCGAGTCTTGAGGCCAGGATGTTATGATAGGGTGTTTAGTCTGCTTTAAGTATTCTTGAAATGATGCGTTAGTCAAGTTGTCTGATAAAAGGTCATCTCTATGTGAAGTACAGTTTGATTGCTCGAGGACGAGCAATGTTCTAAGTGTGGGGTGTTGATGGTAGGCTAGAATCGTGTGTTTTAGTCCTAGTTTACATTCTAATTACTGCATTTTACTTGTGTTGAGCGTAAATATTAGTGTATTGCACTTATTATGTATTTTATGCATTGCAAGAAGCGATTTCTAGTTAAAAAGATATTCGGGAGCTAAATTAAACAAGTCGGAGCTTTGAAGTCTGAGTAAAAGCCCAAGGGATTAAAACGAGATCGCGTTTGGGGGTCAGGAGCCAAGTCTGGATGTCAAAACGCAAAACAAAATGAAACACTATGGAAAACCTTCACAGTCGCGCCGTATAGGGCCGCTCGACAGTGTTTCTGCTGCTGCCCGTCAGAACATGCTCTCTGAACTTCTCCACTAGCGCCCCGCATGTGACGGCGCATGGCGCGGTGCGCCTGTGCAATGTTTTCAGGGTATTTGTCCTGTTTCGACATGGAAAAAGGTAATTTCGCCTGGGCCAGCTCTTACAGGGTATAATACATCAAAAAGACGTTTTTGAAGGGACTTTTGACCTTGGAAGCTTTGGGATAGCATTGGATGTCACAAGCAGTGGCAAAGACAGAAATTTCTGCAACGGTGTTCAAACTCGAAAGAAGTAAAAAAATTCACCGACAAATGGTTACGATTTATGTTATATACCTCTAAAATTTAATATTTTACTATTATATACAGTGTAATTTTCTGGCAAATGGTGGTCAATTGACCACCCTTACAAGAGTGTAACTTCTCCCCTGGCTACATGACACGGGATTTTATCATCTGTCCATCAATTCTATACCAGAGTTTGGATTGTAACGTTGGATTGATGCTTTCTTATTCTTTAACTCTTTTTGTGATGACTTCCTCCATAATTATGGAGTATTCTACCTTAGGGTTTGATATGATTTGGTGACTTGGTTATTGTTTATGAATTTGATTACTGTTTAATTGCTTGAATCTATTGGAAGAACTTTAACTCTAGTTGTGATTTTATTCATTATCTTGTTTAATAGGAAGATGTGCATAATATTGAATATTGTTGCAACACATGCCTTAACTTATTTGGTACTTCTTTAAAGTAATTGAAAGAGCTTTGCGATCTACCTTTTAAATTGAGATTGAGGAATATTTGAGAGAAGTTTTTCTTAGATCATTCTGACTAATAGATTCTTGCAAGTTTCACCGCTCTTCACATCAGTTTATTTGAAAGATTTAGATTTAATCGAGAGAGGAGTCTGAATCGAAAGTATAATCTAATCAGCTATTGAATTCGTGAGAATTGATAGCACCTCAAGAGTAAAATATAACAATATCATATCCAGAATAGCAACCTTGCACGATCATGTCAAAAACTCTTATTTCTCGTATTGATAAGAAACCAACAGTTGTTATATTACTTTTAGTAGGATATATTTATGAGAGATAACATAGCACGGAATATAAAAAATTTGTACAAATTTCCATTAAAAGGGCAACAAGTCACAAGATGATCACAAGTTGCATTTGCTTGCTAAAAAGGTGAAATAGTATATTTTCTTTTGTCTTTGCCTAAACCTTTTTCATCACCCTTCATTTCCCCTTTTCATGTTTTGGCTCATTGTCCCGATTATACAGATTTGCAATGTTTGCTAAAATTTTCCAAATATGATGCTTTTGTCTTTCCAATTTAAGAACACAAAATTGAGCGTCGTTTACGTTAGGCCAAATACACGGACAACCAGCGAACTTGACTTTATTTTTCATTTTGGCACGCTATCTCAATTTTATTTTATTTTGATATTTTAATCCTTTTCCTTTTTATGTCATTTTAACACAAAAATACAACGCGTATACATACTTGCTTCTAATGTGTACCAACCATCCAATTAGATTTGGACACCTATTCTTTTATCCTTGTCAACCGTGTTTAATCCAAACACTCAGCTGCTCCCCCCTCTACCCGATTTTTTTTTTTTTTTTTTTGTAATTTCAAATTTCTGCACCACCCCTCCCCACCCCCATCCAGCACAAAAAAAAACTTTTTTTTTTTGTAATTTCAAATTTTTATTTTTTCGTTTTTTTGCACTCCCCTCCCGTCCCTGCTACCCTCCCCCTCCGGGGAAAAATATTTTTTAAATATATATATTTTCAGATTTAGTTTTTTCATCTTTCGGCTTACAAGTTCGAAATTTTACAAATTTCAAAGTTATGAGTCGAGAGGTTAATGTGTTTGGAAGTTTACGTGTTTAGAAATTATAAAGTTTAGGTGTTCGAAATTTTGCGGTTTCGAAAGTTTAGCAGTTCAGAAGTTAATAAAATTTGCGGGTACTTCACGATATGCATGCATACACGTTTCACAAAATATAAAATTTATTTCAAAATATTTTATTTTTTAAATTTTTTTACGAAACCGGCTAACTTCGGTTGTTTTTTTTTGCGCAAAAATGCAGAAAACTATTTTAGTGTCCCGCAAAATTTAGTTTTTAAGAAGCCGATCGAAATCAATCGGTTTCCAAGTAAACAGTGAATGAGGAAGAAAATAATGAAGATGAAATATGAGGTAAGTAAGTCGGGGGAATAAAAATAGGGCCAGCAATTATTTTATTACTTTTAGAGAAGGAATTTTGTCAAAAATAATCTGCCTCGTGCGCCTACCAAGCAATTCACACTATGTGGCTAGTCAATTTTTGTGTTAAAATGAAACATAAAAAATAGAGTTGGAGGGCCAAAATAAAACAAGATTAAGATAGAGTGCCAAAATGAAAAATGGAGCCAAGTTCAATTGGCTGCATATGTATTTGGCCTTTACATTACCATGGGAATTTTCCAAATAGAAATATTAAAACTATCAAAGGCTTTGTCTTTTAAAGACATGTTAAGTTTCTTGTGTTGACAAATTTTTAATGATGACATATCAATTTAGCCTTTTCTTTGATTTTTTTTCTTCTTGTTGCCCTCTAATTCTTTATGCCAATCAATCCAAAATCCATCTACTTGAGAAAGTCACATTCTATATTCTTTTAATTCTTAATAAGATTTTCTCATTTATTTTTAGTCAAAACATGTTATTTAATTTGTAAAGTAGTTAATCCAAATTTCACTCACTTAAAGATTGAGTATGCTCAAAGGCAAGATATCCAACCAATGTCGTACTTGCATTATTCTTTGGGTTCACTTCAATATTTGCTATACAATTCTGTCTCTTATAGATAATATTATAGTGTCTCTTCGGATACATTAGATTTAAAAAATAATATTAGAGTGGATTAATATTTTAAAATCCATATACCAACTATAAAAGTTATACTATAAGTTAAAGCAAATGAAACTAAATTCCTAGTCTTGTAACATACTTATAGTGTCACTAAAAATTGGTAGAGGTGTCCATCAAGGTGATGATAACTTGAATATATATTTTACTAGAAAGTGAAAAGTTTGTTCTCTTTTGTTTATGTCTAAACTTCTTTCATCTCCATATGTCTTCGCTTTGTCATGTTTTGCCTCATGGTCCAAACAGTACACAAATGTAATAAACCGGTAAGATTTTGAAACATGATGCTTTTGTCTTTCCAATTTAAGAAAATAAAATTGAGATTTGCTAGATATGATTATTGTTTACCCGTAAAATGGTACAATTAAATTTATACGTAGTTTTTAGACAAGTGAATTAATTTGATCCTGAAATAATAAAAGAATTGAATAAATACATAATACTTAGCCTTGAGATGAAGATAAAATGACAGGAACAGTAATTCCTGGAGCAAGGCTTCCGGGCACAACAGTAATGAAACTCAAAAGTAAGAAGATAAAACTGTACAAAGCTATAGATTATAGTGTAAGTTTGCTTGAAAATTCGTATCCTTTACAATGATAACATATTTCACTATTTATAGTTGCGCAAAGGGAACAAGGTCCTTGGATCATGCCCTTATTTAATGTTAATTATGAGAGCCATTGAAGAATGTGTAACTGTGAGCATAAATGACAAATTCTTTGTACTAAATGCTGTGAAATATTCTCCATTAAATGTTATTGTGTGGCATACATTATTGCATTTTTATGAGCGTCATTCTTTCCGGTGATAAATGAAACAATTTTCTTCGGTTTTAACTATCCTTTGCCTTCGGTTTCACATGTCACTCTCTTATGCAGCCACTTAACATCGCATATTTTATCCTATACAATTATAACAAAAAATTTCCACATAGGAAATACTAACAACTTATGTACAGATTAAGTTATATCGACATAGATTTTTTTTTGGATATGTAGTCTGAATTCTCTATGCCAACCAATCTAAATGTCATGTATTTGAGGAGGTTGCGTCATGTGCAGTTATAATTCTACCAATACGTTTTCCCGTTTTTCTACTTGAGTAGTATTATTCAATTTGCAAATTTTTTTCTTTGCAATTTAATCTAACTTTCATTTTAACAATTCGTAGTCGCAAAGGCAACAAATAAGAGAGACGTCGTACTTGCATTACTCTTTTGGGTGCACTTCCGTTGTTTTCTTTTGTTCTAATTTACGCAATCAAGTTTCTTTTTTAAATATTTCTTGTCCAATGCAGTCATATTTTCATAAGCAACATTAGAGTTAATTAATATTTTGAATTCGGAGGAGGGCTTGATATGTCTCTTTGCTATGATATATTGTTTAATACTGTTTCGTGTTATATTTTTCGTCCTAAAAGCGTTTACCGTCCAACAAAGTAGTATATTTCTCCCTATTTTAACGGCTGTGACACGTGGCACTCTCTGAAAGATCAAGACTCCATTTAACTAAATAAACCCAACCCGCTCCAATTCCCTTGCCCCGTCCGACTAATAAACCCATAAATCAAACACCCACCGTAAAAACACAAACAAAACATCAAAATTCAAGGGTTTCTTCGTCCTTCCCTTGTTTAACATTAAGCTGGTCGTAGCTGCTATTAAATATCGAAAAATAGATGTTCGTCGAAGAGGATCTGCCGTTGTGGGAAAATTGCTAATCACTTTAATTCAAAAACTCTCTTAAAGCCCGGTAGAAGATTTTACAAATGTCCTAAACCTGAGGTACTTTTTATTTCTCTATTTCGAATTCTGTTACAATTTCCAACTTTATAGTGCTCTCGCATGTCCGGAATCTGATCAGATCTACCAGCGACCGGTTTACGGGATAAGGAGTTAAGCAAGGGCCAGGAGATTAAAATGCGTGCGAAGAGAGATCGAAGCGAAGATTTTCTGACGCAGTGTGAAAACTGGATGAAAAAGACAGATAAAGGAACAACCCACCGGAAGGGGCATACCTCAAGGGGAACTAATCTCCCCCAGCAAAGATCTATTTGCGCGAAGCCGACCTATGGATAGAAAGAAAGATGCAGGTGCACCTTTCGCCCAGTGGGAAGTAATGAGGCTAGTCTCCCCCTCCCCCCTGAATGAAGAAGTAGTGGGACCCCTTCCGCTTATGCGCCTTTATTTATATTTTTTCTATTTTTTAATTACCAATGGAGAATCTTTCTAAAAAATCTCTCTGGCAAAACGCGATTCGTCGAGTTCAATTCAAGGTGCACCTTGTTTTTTTTTCCCAGGCAGTTTTTTCTTATGCCTATTAAGCTAGTGGTGCATTGGTCGTAGTCGAAATTCATCGTAGGGATAAAACAAATATAAAGAACAGAAAGAAATGGAAATAGTAGGCAGCGAGGGAAAGCTAGCTGAAGATGAAAAGAATGCCCTGTTAGGGAGAAGCCGATTCGCCAATTTAAAAAAGTATTTTCGAACTAATGCCACATCTTCTACTTCGACAAGGCAGGTGCAAAAGAAAAAGGAGTAAGGGCTTAGGAAGGTAGCGCAGTGGGAGACGCAATCCCTATTTCGCATAGCCCTTTATTGGGTAAAGTGAATCAGAATAGGCAGGTTGACATTCAATTAGAATAACCGTTGTTGTCTCTTTTCTTTCAATTATTGAATTTATTTTGTTATGGTTTGTGCAGAGTGAAGGATGTGGGTTTTGGGAATGACATGATGAAGAGTATCCTGATGCTGTTTTAATTGCAAGTAACAATGTAAGATTAGAAGTTGCAAATCGCAAGGATACGATGTTGAATGTTTCTTTGGAAGCTCTTAAGGTTGAAAGAGACAGGCTGACTGAAAATATTGAACTCATAGAGACTGAAGAATTTTGAAGTTAAAAAAATAGGGAATTGGAAGAAAAAGTGGTGAAGTTGAAGATGATCATCACAATTTTATGCTCGCTATTAGTTGGATTTGCATTCTCCTCTATAATCCAGTGAAATTATGTTGAAATTATTTTGTAGAAGGGGAATGTTGTATCTGCAGTTTTCATGAATATTGGTAGTTAGTCTTAGATGTTTAATGGTTGAATTTTTATTGTAATTACATTGTTAAGTTAGTGCTTACTAGCAATTTGTTTCTGATAATTCTGGCAATTTATTAGTAGTTTAATAACAGTTCAATATTGGTAATTAGTCTCCATTGCCCATATTTCATAGCAGTTTTTGATGACATTGTTAACTAAATCCTAACAAAAAGTCATACCAATTCGAATAGAAGACAAATGTGGTCTATGGACATATTTCTGGTTTGCTCAAAATGAGCTCCTTCAAGCAGACACAACAACAATAATAAACACAACAACAGTAACAAAATCTGCTTCAGGACATCGATTAATTCACTAAAACTGGGCAACAAAAAACTAGGCAACCTAAAACTGGGCAACATAAAAAAAATAGTAGATGAACAACCTAGGGCACAACATGCAGTAATAAATAGGAGTAATAGTAACTTTAATTTAGACAAACCAACTACATAATTAAGCAAGTCATAATTTTGGCAATTACATCAAATTGGAAAAGTGGATGCCACTGCTATAACTTCAAAAACTCACTCAACCTTAGTCATAACAAGGCATCCAACTCCAAATTCTAACACCAGAAAAACAAAAATAAACTAAGTGTTTAAGTTTCACTTTAGCTACCAACTAACAAAAAAGTCCTAATCAGATTGTCAAGGCCCCCTTTCTTGTCTTAAACTTCCCAATTCTTTGTCTTGTTTGCCATTCCAATTGATTCCCAGTGATTGTTTCCTTTCCCTCCAATTATAATGGATTAGTGATGAAAAAGTTATAACAGATTAGTAATGAAATAATACCTTCTGCATGTTCGACATAAATGTGACTCCATTGCCCATATTCAAGTCCAATGATTTGTGAAGAAACTCCAGAAACCAAGTGCAACTTCTTTTTGTTTCTCTACCAACTACAAGCAAGTGGATAAAAGTGATTCATATTATCTTGCGCAACATCAACTAGTAGTTTTCCTTTAGCCTTCCCCTTTAAGAATGTACCATCAAGCCCAATAAATGGTCTCAAGTCCTCTTTATACCCCATATTCAATGCCTGGAAATAAATGTACATCCTAAGAAATTTCCTTTTGTTTTGCAACAATGCTTCTTTAGATAAATTAATTACCACATCACTTCCAGGATTACTGTCCCTCAAAGCATTGACATATGCTTCAAGCTTGTTATAATCATCAATGAAACTCCTCTCCAACTTCTCCGATATTATTATCTTTGTCCTTTTAACCTTTGATTTACTGGCATTAAGTTGGAATGAATTCTTCAGATATGCCCTCATTTCTTTCACCTTATGCTTATGGTTGTGTCACGACCCTAAATCCTAACAGGCCGTGATGGCGCCTATCGTGGAACTAGGCTAGCCAACCATCACATTACTACGCATTTTTTCGATGATAATACTTCAAAATTCAATAGTATCAGCAAACATAGCAATAAATAAATTTCTTTAAGTCTTAGAATCCCAATAATAGTCTAAACAACTCTAAACAAGACCTCCCAAGACTGTAGTCAACATGGTTACGAGAATCTACGAAATAAAACTAACTCTACTAATGTCTCAAATAAAGTCTAGGAATGAAATGCTAAAAATGAATAAGGAAGGGAAATGGAGAAGCTGTGAACGCTGGACAACTACCTCGGAATCCCGTAAATTGCTGCTAACGAACTGAGACGGCTACTGCTCCAAGCCGGTACCTGAATCTGTGCACAGAGGCAAATGGAGTAATGATGAGTACGCCAACTCAGTAGTAATGAAAATAAATCACAGTCTGAGAAATATAAAACACACGGCACAGATACACCAATTCACAAAAACCAGTAAAACACCAAGTCACCATAAAATATTCATCAAGTACATAAGTTCGAAAACCAATTTCCAGAAATCCTTTGAAACAAGTATAATTTCAGTATATCTCAGTAAAACTCTCAATAAACGCCAGTTTGAAAATAAAAGTAAATCATAGTTCGAAATCTCAGTAAAAATTATCATAAATCTGTCCCTCGGGCCATAATCATTTCTCGTAATAATTTCTTCAGACAACCTCACAGTCACTCTGCCCATCAGGCAACCTCACAGTCACTCAGTATCAGCCCCGCGGGCAATATCACTCATTAGGTACCTGCGCTCACTGGGGGTGTGTACAGACTCCGGAGGGGCTACTACAGCCCAAGCGCTATAACAAGCCACAACATGGCATAAATCACACACAATATAGGCCCACAACCTCACTCATATCATATCATCCTCACAACATAGGCCTGCAGCCTCACTCAGTCAGACACTCTCATCATGCCCTTCAGGCCATAAATATTCCGGGTTTTCGACCCAAAAATAGTGTTTCATTTTCAATAAATAGTATCAAAATACTCTGAGTGTCAAAAAAATTTATCAAGAAAAGACTAAGTGAAAACCATAACATATCAGTGAGGAAAATAGTAAAAACAGCCCCCAAGGGGTAAACAATTCGGCACTAGGCCCAAACATGGCTTATAGCCCAAATCATATCAAAATATAACAATACTATTAAGCATAGGCTTAAAAATTGGTTTCGCAACTCAATAGTTTCCTAAATAGGGAATATATTTCCAAAGTTCCAACCTTTGCATTCCAAAACCCGTAAAAGGGTGCAGAGTCTGGGGTTTCATACCCTCAGGACAGGATTTAAACACATTACTTACCTCAAACTAGCCCAAAAACTATTCCGCGATATGCTTGCCTCTCGAATCAACTCCCGAGCGCTCCAAATCTATAAAGATCAGACCTTTATCATCAAATTATGCTTAAGGAATGAATTCCAATTCAAAAATATCGATTTTAGCTCAAAAATCGAAATTTGCTAAAACCCGACCCTCCGATCCCGCATCACGGAACTCAGAAATTTTTATACCAAAATGTTCTTCGTCATCTCACGAGTCCGTACATATAAAGAACGCTAAAATCGGAGTTCGTTTGACCCCTCAAATCGACCTCTAAAGGTCTCATAATCTCAAGCCCTAACCCCACCTTTTTCTACTGATTTCCATGAATTAAACACTGTGATTATGTTCCTTAATCACCTATAATCAAGTTTTAAGGTCCAAAATACTTACCTCTATGAAGAACGAGGATTTCCCCTTTTTAAAATCGCCTCAAAAGCTTCTTCCCGTTCAAAAATGGTGTAAAAATATGTTAAGGTCGCGGAAGGTTTATTTTTATACTGCCCAGGTAAATACCCTCCGCGATCGCGGTCAAACACACGCGATCGCACAGTACAATGTTCCCCTTCTCCGCGATCGCATGCCTCCTATTGCGATCGCACAATGCATTATTTCCAGCCAACCCCACGCGCCCAACTCCCTTGTGCGATCACACACAAGCCCCTGCGACCGCACTGCCTTCTCCCCCTCTACTCTGCGATCGCACCTCCTCACCTGCGATCGCATAGAACAAATTTCCTGAGACCACCAACTACCCTGTGCGATCGCATATAATACCCTGCGATCGCATAGAGGAAATACACACCTGCAACACACCAGCAAAACAACTATTTCTCTAAGTCCAAATGAGTCCGTTAACCACCCGAAATAAATCCCAAGCCCCTCGGGACCCCAATTAACTATACCAACACATCACATGTGATCATTCAAACTTAGTTTCACTCTCATTACACTAACAATAACATCTAAACACCAAAATCACGTCGGATTCAAGCCTAAGAACTTTGATATTTCTAAAATCCACCAACGATGCTCAAACTATCCAAAACAACTCCGATTGACCTGAAATTTTGCAAACATATCCAAAATGACATTACGAACATGTTCCAACTGTCGGAATTCCATTCCGATCCTGATAGCCTATTTTCCAATGCTGACCGAAAATCGCCAAAAACTAACTTTCGTTAATTCTAGCCTAATTCTACACTGGACATCACAAAATTATTCTGAACACACTCCTAAGTCCCAAATCACCTAACGAAGCTATCCGAGCCATAAAATCCGCATTCTGAGGTCATTTACCAATAAGTCAACTCTCAGTTGACTTTTCCCATTTCAAGGCTATTTTTAAAGATTAAATGACTGAACTCTCACTACAACCATTCGATTTCAAACCTACCAACTCTAACACGTCAATAACAGTATAGCCAACCTATAACAAGTCAATTACAGTAATTATAATGCAGGTTTTACGTAACGGCAGACCGAGTCGTTACATTCTCCCCCTCTTAAACAAACGTTCGTCCTCGAACAGGTCTGGAAACATACCTGGAGTCTCAAACAAGTGAGGATATTTGCTCTGCATCTCCCGCTCGGTCTCCCAAGTAGCCTCCTCCACTGGCTGACCTCTCCACTGCACCTTCACTGATGCTATCTCCTTAGATCTCAACCTTCTGACCTCACGAGCCAAAATAGCTACTGGCTCCACCTCATATGACATATCACCCTCAAGCTGAACTGTGCTGAAGTCTAACACATGAGACGGGTCACCAATATATTTCCTGAGCATCGACACGTGAAATACTGGATGAACACTCGATAGACTAGGTGGCAAGGCAAGTCTATAAGCAACCTCTCCAACCTTCTGAAGTACCTCAAAAGGACCAATAAACCGAGGACTCAACTTTCCTCTCTTTCCGAACCTCATAACACCCTTCATGGGTGATACCTTCAGCAGTACCTTATCACCTTCCATAAATGACATATCCCAGACCTTCCGGTCCGCATAACTCTTCTGTCTAGACTGCGCCGTGCGAAGTCGCTCCTGAATCAACTTCACCTTCTCCAACGCGTCCTGAATCAAATCTGTGCCCAATAACTTAGCCTCACCAGGCTCAAACCAACCAGCCGGAGATCTACACCTCCTACCATATAAAGCTTCATACAGGGCCATCTGAATACTGGACTGGTAGCTGTTATTATATGCAAACTCCGCTATTGGCAAAAATGGATCCCATAAACCACCAAATTCAATCACACAAGCCCGTAACATATCCTCCAATATCTGAATAGTCCGTTCCGACTGCCCGTCGGTCTGAGGATGAAATGCCGTGCTCAACTCTAGATCAGTAACCATACCTTTCTGTACGGCCCTCCAAAACTGAGATGTGAACTGTGTACCTCTGTCAGAAATAATAGAAATCGGAACTCCATGCAGTCGAACAATCTCCTTAATGTAAATACCAGCTAACCGCTCTGAAGTATAAGTAGTACTGACCGGAATGAAATGCGCGGACTTGGTCAATCTATCCACAATGACCCAAATAGCATCAAAACCCTTTGAAGTCCGTGGAAGCCCAACTACAAAGTCCATAGTAATCCGCTCCCACTTCCACTCCGGGATATCTAACCTCAGAAGCAATTCACCTGGTCTCTGGTGCTCATACTTGACCTGCTGGCAGTTGAGACACTGTGCTACATACTCAACAATATCTCTCTTCATCCGCCTCTACCAATACTGCTGTCTCAGATCCTGATACATCTTCGCGGCACCCGGATGAATAGAATACCGGGAGCTGTGAGCCTCTCCTAATATCAACTCTCGAATCCCTTCCACATTGGGCACGCAAATACGGCCCTGCATCCTTATAACTTCATCATCACCTATAGTCACATCTCTGGCATCACCTCTACGGACTCTATCCTGAAGAACCAACAAGTGCCAGTCATCATACTAGCAAGCTTTAATCCGATCATAAAAAGAAGACGGGGAAGCCATGCTAGCTAATACCCGTGGAGGGTCTGAAAAATCCAATCTCACCAACTGGATCGCTAAAGAGTGAACATCAAGTGCTAAAGGTCGCTCTGCTGCTGAAAGGTATGCTAGACTCCCAAAACTCTCGGCTCTGCGACTCAAGGCATCGGCCACTACATTGGCCTTCCCGGGATGATACAAAATAGTAAGATCATAATCCTTGAGAAGCTCTAACCATCTCATCTGCCACAAATTCAAATCTTTCTGCCTCAGCAGATACTGCAAACTACGTTGATCAGTGAAAATCTCACACTGTACCCCATACAAGTAATGACGCCAAATCTTTAAGGCATGAACAATGACAGCTAACTCAAGATCGTGCACTGGGCAATTCTTCTCGTACACCTTCAACTGTCTTGACGCATAGGCAATCACCCTATCATTATGCATCAATACCTCTCCCAAACCAACTCTAGAAGCATCACAATAGACTGTATAAGAACCCGAACCAGTAGGCAAAACCAAAACCGGAGCTGTGGTCAATGCTGACTTGATCTTCTGAAAGCTCTCCTCACACTCATCGGACCATCTGAATGGAGAACCCTTCTGAGTCAATCTAGTCAATGGTGAAGCAATAGAAGAGAATCCTTCCACAAAACGTCGGTAATATCCCACCAAACCAAGGAAAATCCTAATCTCAGTAGCTGAGGACAGTCTGGGCCAACTCTGCACCGCCTCAATCTTTTTCGGATCAACCTGAATACCCTCACTAGACACCACGTGCCCCAAGAAAGCTACTGAACGAAGCCAAAACTCACACTTGGAGAATTTTGCATAAAGCTTCTCCTCCCTCAATCTCTGTAACACAACTCTCATGTGCTGAGCATGCTCTTCCTGGCTACGAGAATAAACCAGGATGTCATCAATGAACACAATGAAGAACGAATCAAGGTAAGGTTGAAACACACTGTTCATCAATTGCATGAACGCGGTTGGGGCATTGGTCAGCCCAAATGACATAACCAGGAATTCATAATGACCATATCTGGTCCTGAAAGCAGTCTTCGGAATGTCAGAATCCTGAATCTTCAACTGATGATACCCCGACCTCAAGTCGATCTTGGAGAACACCTTAGCTCCCTGAAGCTGATCAAATAAGTCATCAATACAAGGCAAAGGATAACGATTCTTCACCGTAACCTTATTCAGCTGCCTATAATCAATACACATACGCATGGAGCCATCTTTATTTTTCACAAACAATACCGGTGCACCCCAAGGTGACACACTAGGCCGACTAAACCCCTTATCTAAGAGTTCCTGAAGTTGCTCTTTCAGTTCTTTCAACTCCGCTGGTGCCATGCGGTAAGGTGGAATAGAGATAGGCTGAGTGTCTGGCACCAGGTCAATACCAAAATCAATATCCCTTCCAGGTGGCATGCCTGGCAGGTCTGCAGGGAATACATCCGGAAAATCACGGACTACCGGAACATAATCAACAGAAGGAGTCTTACTACTAACATCCCTCACAAAAGCAAGATAAGATTCACACCTTTTCTCAACCATACACTAGGCTTTCAAATAAGAAATCACTATGCTAGGAACATGCTCTATAGACCCTCTTCACTCAACTCTCGGAAGTCCGAGCATAGCTAGGGTCACAGTCTTAGCGTGACAATCAAGAATGGCATGACATGGGGATAACCAATCCATGCCCAGAATTACATCAAAATCAACCATACTGAGTAACATTAAGTCCACTCGGGTCTCCAGACCCCCAATAGATATAAGACACGACCGATACACACGGTCCACAACAATAGTATCGCCCACTGGAGTCGAAACATGAACAGACGTAACCAAAGACTCACGTGGCATATTCAGAAAATGAGCAAAATAGGAGGAGACATAAGAGTACGTGGAACCAAGGTCAAATAAAGCCAAAGCATCACTGTGACAAACTGAAATAGTAACTGTAATCACCGTATCTGAGGCCATAGCATCAGGCCTAGCCAGAAGTGCATAAATACGTGGCTGGCCTCCACCTGCTCGACCTCCCCCTCTAGGGCGGCCTCTAGCTGCCTGACCACCTCCTCTAGTTGCCTGAGTAGGTGGTGAAGTGACTGGGGCTGAAGCCGAGGGCTGAACCCTCTGCTAATCTAAACTACTAGGACGACATGGACACTGCCTCCACTCATGTCCGAACTCTCCACACTCATAAAAACTACCTGAAGCTAGAGATGAAAACTGACAAAACCCCCTGCCACCCTGATAACCACCAGACGAACCATGCATAGAAGAACCCTGATAAGATGATGCTCGGGCGGAGCTCTCAACTGGAAGGGCACTAAAAGATGAACGTCCCTGATGAGAATTGCGAGGACCCTGCCCCAAAGATACACCACTATAAGCTGGGTGAACTGGTTGTGGAGGTCTGAATGGATGACCTCTACTGTGCTGAAACTGCCCTCTAGAAGGGGCACCGCTAAAGCTACCTAATCCCCGAGGCCTCTTTACCTCCCTCTCCTCACGCTCCTGCCTGCGAACCGACTCAATATCCCAAGCAATGTCAAATACCTGCTCAAATGTAGCTCCAGACACTCTCTCCCTGGTCACCAAGATCCGAAGCTGATAAGTAAGACCATCTACAAACCTCCTAATCCTCTCCCTATCAGTAGGGAAAAACTCAGAAGCATGTCTAGCCAACTCGGAAAACCTTATCTCGTACTGAGTAACTGACAACTCTCCCTGGCGCAGCTGCTCAAACTGTCTCCGCTGCTCCTCTCTGTGTGATTGAGGAACGTACTTCTCCAAAAAGATAGTGGAGAACTGCTTCCATGTGAGTGGTGCTGAACCAACCGGCCTACGCCTCTCGAATGACTCCCACCAAGTGAAAGCAGCACCCGCAAACTGAAATGTAGCAAACGAGACCCCACTGGTCTCCAAAATACCCGCAGTACGTAGTATCCTCTGGCATTTATCCAGAAAACCTTGGGCATCCTCACCCTCTGTGCCGCTGAAAGTCGGAGGCTTAAGTCTGCTGAACCTCTCCATCCTACGCTGCTCATCCTCGGGCATAGCCGGAACCACATAGTCCTGAACTGGGGCGACCGACTGAGTTGGGGCTACTCCCGGTGTCTGAATACCCCGTACAACCTACTCAGGTGTCCGAGCAGCTGGAGTATGATTGCCTCTCCCGGCCTGAGCTGCGGTGGCAGTAGTAGACATAGCAACTGCCTGAGCTAAACTGGAACATACCGTCAATATCTGAGCTAGGGTCTCCTGAAGACCCGAAATAAAAATAGGCACGCTTGTGCCTGAGCCTGTCCCACTGGAGTACCATCAGCGGGAACCTGATCCTGAACGATATGGGGATCCTATGGTACTGTCCCGGCTGCTGCGCGGGCTGGTCCCCTACCTCTACTATGGCCCCGACCCTTTGTGGGTCTGGCTGGTGTCTGGTCACCCTGATCGGTATTGCGTGTCCTCACCATCTGTGAGAGAATGAAACAACATAAGTTTAGATTTCAAGAATCAATAGATTGGCACGAGAAAGTTCAAGAAATTGAGATTTTTCCTAAGAGTTTTGCAGCCTCTCGAAGATAAGTACAAATGTCTCCGTACCGATCCACAAGACTCTACTGAACCTGCTCATGACCGTTGAGTCCTATGTAACCTAGGGCTCTGATACCAACTTGTCACGACCCTAAATCCTAACAGGCCGTGATGGAGCCTATCGTGGAACTAGGCTATCCACCCATCACATTACTACGCATTTGTTCGATTATAACACTTCAAAATTCAATAGTATCAGCAAACATAGCAATAAATAAATTTTATTAAGTCTTAGCGTCCCAATAATAGTCTAAACAACTCTAAACAAGACCTCCCAAGACTAGAGTCAACATGGTCACGAGCATCTACGAAATAAAACTAACTCAACTAATGTCTTAAATAAAGTCTAGGAATGAAATGCTAAAACTGAATAAGGAAGGGAAATGGAGAAGTTGTGGACGCTGGACAGCTACCTCGGAATCCCGTAAACTGCTGCTAACAAACTGAAACGGCTACTACTCCAAGCCGGTACCTGAATCTGTGCAAAGAGGCACATGGAGTAATGATGAGTATGCCAACTCAGTAGTAATAAAAATAAATCACAGTCTGAGAAATATAAAACACACAGCACAGATACACCAATTCACAAAAATCAGTAAAACACCAAGTCACCATAAAATATTCATCAAGTACATAAGTTCGAAAACCAATTTCCAAGAAATCCTTTGAAACAAGTATAATTTCAGTATATCTCAGTAAAACTCTCAATAAAAGCCAATTTGAAAATCGAAGTAAATCATAGTTCGAAATCTCAGTAATAATCATCATAAATCTGCCCCTCGGGCCATAATCATTTCTCGTAATAATTTCTTCAGTATTAGCCCATCAGGCAACCTCACAATCACTCTACCCATCATGCAACCTCACAGTCACTCTGCCCATCAGGCAACCTCACAGTCACTCTGCCCATCAGGCAACCTCACAGTCACTCTGCCCATCAGGCAACCTCATAGTCACTCTGCCCATCAGGCAACCTCACAGTCACTCAGTATCAGCCCCGCGAGCAATATCACTCATTAGGTACCTGCGCTCACTGGGGGTGTGTACAGACTCCGGAGGGGCTCATACAGCCCAAGCGCTATAACAAGCCACAACATGGCATAAATCACACACAATATAGGCCCTCAGCCTCACTCATATCATATCATCCTCACGAGTCCATACATATAAAGAACGCTAAAATCGGAGTTCGTTTGACCCCTCAAATCGACCCTTAAAGGTCTCATAATCTCAAGCCCTAATCCCACCTTTTTATATTGATTTCCATGAATTAAAAACTTTGATTATTTTCCTTAATCACCTATAATCAAGTTTTAAGGTCCAAAATACTTACCTCTATGAAGAACGATGATTTTCCCTCTTTAAAATCGCCTCAAAAGCTTCTTCCCGTTCACAAATGATGTAAAAATATGTTAGGGTCGCGGAAGATTTATTTTTATACTGCCCAGGTAAATACCCTCTACGATCGTGGTCAAACACACGTGATCGCACAGTACAATGTTCCCCTTCTCCGCGATCGCAGGCCTCCTATTGCGATCACACATTGCATTATTTCCATCCAACCCCACGCGCCCAACTCCCTTGTGCGATCACACACAAGCCCCTGCGACCGCACTGCCTTCTCCCCCTCTACTCTGCGATCGCACCTCCTCACCTGCGATCGCACAGAACAAATTTCCTGAGCCCACCAACTACCCTGTGCGATCGCATATAATACCCTGCGATCTCATAGAGGAAATACACACCTGCAACACACCAGCAAAACAACTATTTCTCTAAGTCCAAATGAGTCCGTTAACCACCCGAAATCAATCCCGAGCCCCTCGGGACCCCAACCAACTGTACCAACACATCACATGTGATCATTAAAACTTAGTTGCACTCTCAAAACACTAACAATAACATCTAAACACCAAAATCACGTCGGATTCAAGCCTAAGAACTTTGATATTTCTAAAATCCACCAACGATGCTCAAACTATCCAAAACAACTCCGATTGACCTGAAATTTTGCAAACATATCTAAAATGACATTACGAACATATTCCAACTGTCGAAATTCCATTCCGATCCCGATAGCCTATTTTCCACTACCGACCGGAAATCACCAAAAACAAACTTTCGCTAATTCAAGCCTAATTCTACACCGGACATCAAAAAATTATTATGAACACAATACTAAGTCCCAAATCACCTAACGAAGCTACCCGAGCCATAAAATTCACATTCTGAGGTTGTTTACCAATAAGTCATCTCTTAGTTGACTTTTCCCATTTTAAGGCTATTTTTAAAGATTGAATGACTGAACTCTCACTACAACCATTCGATTTCAACCCTACCAACTCTAACACGTCAATAACAGTACAACCAACCTATAACAAGTCAATTACAGTTATTATAATGCAGGTTTTACGTAACGACAGACCAGGACGTTACATGTTATTTTGCAACTTCTTCTTGAAGTAGTAAGCTATAGTTCTATCTTCAAACCTACTATTATCAAAGGCAGGATTACAATCATGTGTTGGATTTAGCGCCTTCACTTTACACTTGTAACGACCCGACCGGTCGTTCCGTGAGATTAGCCCCGTTTCCTCTGTTTTAGCTTCTTCATGTGTTATTTAACCTAATTATATTGTATTGGGGTCAGTTGTTTCGGGTTTGGAGTGGTCATGGTGAGAATTAAGACACTTAGTCTAAATGAGCTTAATAGTTGGAAAAGTCAACCGGGAGTTTATTGATAGGTAAACGACCCCGAAATGTGGATTTGATGACTCGAATAGCTTCGTTAGGTGATTTGGTACTTAGGAGTGTGTTCGGAATGTGGTTTTGATGTACAAAGTAGAATTAGGCTTGATTGGCAAAATTGAGTTTTTGACGATTTCCGGTCGGCAATGGAAAATTAGCTATCGGGGTTGGAATGGAATTCCGGAAATTGGAACAGGTTCGTAGTGTCATTTTGGATATGTGTGCAAAGATTCAGGTCAATCGGGCGTGTTTTGGGTGGTTTCGGCATTATTGGCGAAATTTAGAAGTTTCTAAGTTCATAGGCTTGAATCCGAGGTGAATTTGGTGTTTTGGCATTGTTTTGGGTGTTTCGAAGGCTCGACTAAGTTTGAATAAGGTTATGGGATGCGTTGTCAAGTTTGGTTAAGGTCCCGAGGGCCTTGGGTGAGTTTTGGGTGGTTAACAGATCGATTTTTGGAATTTAGAGACTGCTGTTTTCTGGTGTTTTTGCTGCAGGAAAATACCCTACGCGTTTGCGGAGGGTGTCAGGCGTTCGCGTAGAGTGAATCGGGAGTTGGGGATTTTTGTGCTATGAGTTCGCGATAAGGGGATGCGAACGCGAAGGGTCTGGGAGTGTGTGTTTCGCGAACGCGGGTGTGAGGACGCGTTCGCGTAGTGAAGTAGTAGTTGGGTACCCCAGGCCACTTTCCTTCTATGCGTTCGCGTAAGTGGGACCGCGTTCGCGAGGTGTCTAGTGGGTTAAGCTTCGCGTTCGCAAAGCTAGGACGCGTTCTCGATGAGTATTTATGGGAGCTGGCATGATTGGTCTATGCGAACGCGAGGGATATGCCGCGTTCGCATAGAGTGTCCTGTGCAGAATATTTAAACAGTGGCCTTCGCGATTTCAGCTCATTCTTTCACCATTGTTGAGCAATTTTGGAGCTTTTTGAGAGGGAATCAAAGGGAAACACTTGGAGGTAATATCTTTGACTTCAATACTCGATTCCATGTTGATTCTTAAGTATTTAAACCCGAAATTTGTGGGATTTAAGCCCAAAAATATTGGGGAAATTAGGGATTATAATTTAGAGACTTTAATTGGGGATTTGAAGGGGCAATTGTGGTTCGATTTTGATGTTCTTGGTATGTATAGACTCGTGGAGGAATGAGGATTCCGGGTTTGTGATTTTTATCGAATTCCGAGATTTGGGCCGTGGGGTCGGGTTTGGCCAATTTCGAGATTTTTGCTTAATTTTGATAATTTTCAAATGGGTTTCGTCTCCCTAGCATATATTGATAATATTAATCTAATTTTGGTTAGATTTGGAGTGATCGGAGGCCGATTCGAGGGGCAAGAGCATCACAGATTAGTATTCGGGCCGGTTTGAGGTAAGTAACGATTGTAAATCTAGCCCTGAGGGTATGAACCCCGGTATTTCGTACTGTTTTGATAAATGAGATGACCCACATGCTAGATGACGAGCGTGTGGGCATGCACCGGTAGGGATTGTGACTTGGTATGTCCCGTAACGACTATTAAGCCGTGTGTTTGATTTTAAATCGCATGATATCCTTTATTTTAGAGACTTATACTTTATTATGGGCTGCATGCCATGTTTGGGGCCGTGTGCCGACCTGTTTAGACCCTCAAAGGTATTATTACTACTGTATTCACACCATTTTGATAGAAAATATGAACTTAGTCATGCTTTATACCTGTTCACTGTTCATTTCTGTTTACCACCCTGCTTTAGAATATTGAAAGATAATTTGGGTTGAGTCCCCGTGAGTTGTGATGAGTTGCCCGAGTTTCTTGTGAGGATGACTGAGTGAGGCCGAGATCCAGACTTGTGAGGATAGATAGGGATCGGGCTACGCGCCGTAGCGCTATATATGTATATATATATATGTATATATGGATCGGGCTGTACGCCGCAGTGAGATATGTGGATTGGGCTGCACGCCATAGCAAGATATATATTGGATCAGTCTGCACGCTGCAAAGATATAGCGCTTGGGCTTTAGGAGCCCCTCCTGGAGTCTTTACACCCCAGTGAGCGCAGTCAACTATTATGGATCGGGCTGCACGCCGCAACGGGTTATTATATAGATCGGGTTGCACGCCGCAACAGTTGTTATATGGTATCTGTTGAGTGAGAGTGTTGAGTGTGAGCATTTACTGCTGAGAGTTGAGTCCCGAGTGACTGAGAGGCTTGTCTGATAGGCTTTAATTGTGAGTGATACTGTGCCCGAGGGGCTTATATACTATGAAACTACTGTTTTCACTCTTCTTTACACTGAGCCTCTAATGATAATGTTGAATAAATATTTTATATGAGACTTTAAATGGAAAACTAGAGTTTTATGAAAGATTCAGAAATGTAGATTTCTGACTTGATTTATTCATTTCCTCTATTGTTTATTATATGAGCTCATATGATTTTAAATGCTCGTCACTGCACTCAAGTCTTTAGTTATGGTTGTTACTTACTGAGTTGGCGTACTCACGTTACTCCTTGCACCTTGTGTGCAGATTCAGGTACCGGGGCAAAGCGATAGTTGAGCTACCCCATTTTACTTTATTTCCTAGACTTGTTGTAGTAGAGAGTTAGTATCAGACTGTATTTCTTCTTAGATGCTCATGACGGTTGACTCCAGATGTTGGGGCTGTGTTTAGATGTTTTGGTCACTTTTATTATTTTGAAATGCTTAAAAGCGGAAATTGTTATGAAATATCGGATAATTTATGTATTAAATGGAAAACCATTATGTCATTTTCAGTGAATTGGCTAGCCTAGTATCGCGATAGACGCCATCACGGCCAATGTAGATTTGGGGCCGTGACAAGTTGATATCAGAGCCTAGGTTACATAGGACTCACCGGTCATGAGCAGGTTTAGTAGAGTCTTGCGGACGGTACGGAGACGTCTGTACTTATCTTCGAGAGGCTACAGAACTCTTAGGAAAAATCTCACATTCTTGAATTCTTGTCGTGCTAATCCATTTTATTTAGCCAAAAGCGTAACTCTTTGAATTCCTTTCATGTATTCGAATGCGCACGTGAGCGCTTGGTATCAGCTGTGCATCGACGACTCGTGACCTCCATGGATGAAATGTGATTTTTAGTATATTGATAATGAGCCATTCTGGAGGACCTGAGGCCAGGTTCTGTCTGCGGCTTGAGTGCTGAGATTTCATTGTGTGAGCACATGTATTTGGGCACTTATATGTCTGTTGGTGTCCTTATTGACGGGACTTTGTGACTAGATGACTATGTGGTGAGTTTTATTTGAGGGTGAGATGTGTTCATATTGCTTGATTGTGATAAAAAAGGGTGGACTGGATATGTAGCAAGAACTATTGAGTGTTTGACTTTTGTCTGGAATTGGCATATGGCCTCGAGTTGTGAGTGTATTGGAAGACCTATTATGTTGTTTAGTTATGGAGTGAAGCGGATCTTTCTGTTGTATTATGAGTTCTTGGTGATGTCCTTTGGGCTGACCATTGCCCTAGTAGCGTTCATGTATTTGATTAACGGTGTATTCCAGCCGTACCGGCACTCCCTTATTATTGTATTCATTGATGGCATCCTGGCGTATACGCGTAGCCATGGGTAGCAGACTCAGTATTTGATGATGGCATTATAAGGATTCAGGGAGCATAAGAGCTATGCAAAGTTCTCCAAGTGTGAATTTTGGCTTAGTGCAATAGCATTCTTGGGACAGGTGGTGTCCAGTGAGGGTATCCATGTGGTCAGGCGAGTGTGGGTAGAGTATCCAGAAGCTCAAGATTTCTTTAACCGTAGATCTGATGTTAGCTCTTCCATCAGCTTCCAGTTCTTATACCGCGTATCTTGATGCCTCGAGGTTAGGCATTGGTTGTGTTTTAATGCAGAAAGGTGTAGTGATTGTGTGATAGTTATGATTTTTGGAAGGGTATAGAGATGATATCAGTTTGAGGCTAACATCTCGGGTTATCTCCCACGGGGTGTTCTGAGGTTGTGTGACCCTTAGGTAGTTTTGAAGCAAGTCCTCTTTTATCAGTAATTGATATATGTTGCAATTTGATCTAGGTCGTTTGTGGGAGTTGGCATTTACTGTTGCAATGGTGAATGCGAGATTTGCATACGATTTGGGATATTAGATGGTTTGTGTCATATGAACTTATGAAGGATTTAGTTGAATCTCACCACAGTATGGTCGCAGTAATAGTGTATGGGCATTGGGAGTTATTGTTGGTTATGAATCTTTGGCCTTGAGCCAAGCGGGGGAGTCCGTTAATGATGATTTGATGGAACGATCACGTGTTGTAGTGGTCGGTTCGAGGTATATTGGTGAACCAAATATGACCTGCAGAGGTGGAGTCTGGGAATGACTCGAGTAATGGAAATTCTTCGATACAGGTTGTAATGTACTTACGGGTAATGGACTTTATTGTATGATTGAGTTGTAATTATAAAAAGTGTAGTGTGTGCAGTGTATGAGTTTGCTTGTTGCTTCAAATGTGTGGATTACTTTCCTAGTATGTGGTTTGCAAATGGGGTTAGGTCGTTCTGTCTTCTTGGTCAGTGTAATTGAAATATACGTAGAGTGGGTGACTCTTGAGAATGGTTCTGACGGATTCAAGGTTATATGTAGCAATTGAGGATCTTCAATGTGTGAATTGGGCTAGAACTGAGACTTACGTGGAGGGTGTCAAGGCTTGTGGTGTATCTACATTATCATGGATTCTATCTATACTGTTTAACCAAAGAATAAGATTCCTTGACCAAAGCTATTTTAAGATAAACTCGGGTTACTGATAATCGAATGAATAAAATAACGAACAAAGAAACAGTAAATTGATAGTAATATAGAGTGCAAGAAGTAAAGTAGTTTGTATTCGAGATTTTAGATGATCCTGTTTGTTACATTTTTTCCCTTTTATAGAGGGATTTTCCTAGTACAATGTTTTGATTCCTGTAATGATTGCTCATTAATGACTAATTATTGCATTAATGAGGCGTTACAAAGGTGAATCGTAACTGTTATTTTAGGAATTACGTAACGTGTGAGTCATTAACTATTGATTCTCGAATCTTATCCGTGGCTTCATTTGGGTGCTGTATGACCGCATCTCTTCTTCTTCATTAGGTTTCCCGTGGCTGATACACTCGTGGTTGATGAATCAATTCCGTGCCTGTTGAGTTAATCTCGTACCTGCTTGTTGCTTTGTCTAGATTCATTTCGACCATGTCTCTTCTTCCTCGATAATCTTCTCATGGCTGTTATATTAAAATATATGCTGACCGTATCTCTTTTATCCCGTGCCTCCGTGTATCTTTGCCTCCACATGTGCTGTTTTCTTTGGTCCACATAGTTGGCTGAGTCATCCAGATTTTGCCTACGTGTAAAGCTATTATTTTTTTACCAATACAGATAGTCCCCTCCACTTGCCATGTATTTGACGTATAATATTTGGTAAGTGGATACGCATTTATGGCAGGAATATTTTGCCGCCGCTTTGTTCTAAAACATTATATCCTTTCTTGAACGCATTCGTCGTGCATCACTTCCATTTAATGCTCCTTCCACGTGTCTGTCTTTGATTGGCTCTGCAACAATTCGGCGCTTTTTAAGGCTTTTTTGCAGCCGCATCAGTCCTGAAGTGACACCCTTAATTATGACTTTCCATCATTATTTTTCCATGTTTTGACGGTTGCCATTAGGTATAAATAGTTGTCTTCTTTCCTTCTCTTTCACGAAACACTTCTATAATTTGATTTTTCCTTGGTGCAGAAATTTCCTTAGCTTGGATAAATATGTCTTCATCTGGTCAACCTAAAAAGGTTATCAATGTTGAAACTTTGGCATCTTCTTCTGCTCCATCTAGGAGCCGGAGAGGTGGCCGATTGAGGAGTTTAGGATCTGCCTCCACTAGGGGTTCTTCTTCCCCTTTGGTTTCTCCTCCTTCCACTAGATCTTTACTGTCTCCTAGAGCTAGGTCTTCTCAATCTTCTTCTAAGAGTAAGAATGATATTTGTGAACCAAAAGTTGACGAAATCATTCCTGCTGAGATAATCTTGCCAACGGAAAATTCTCCTATCATCGAACAGGCTTCTTCTCTAGATAGTGTAGACAAGTATGAGACCATTATTACTGTAGGTCATATTCCTCTTATCCGTAGGGAATGCTCTTGGGAGTCTAACGTTCGCATTCTTGTGCCAAATAATAACCAAAGGATCACGTCTTACAAGACGGGTTTTTCGTATGTCTACACTTATCCTTTTACACTAGGATTTCAACCTCCCATCGACTCTGTTATTATTGAGTTTTGCCATTTTTTCAATATATGCCTAGGACAAGTCGGTCCTTTAGTGTGGCGTGTTGTTGCTTGCTTGAGAGTTTTGGCTTCTAAAGTTTCTGTTCCTTTCACCTTTCATGATTTGATTCATCTGTATTCACCTGCTCTATTTCGTCATGGGGTTTTTACTCTGGCTGTTCGGAGTAAGAGAGTTTTAGTAACCCCTGGTGATGACAAGGATAGAGGTTGGTACCTTAGGTACGTTGCCGTTCCCACTGCTATTTTAGTGGGTGAAAACAATCTTCCGTTCCCTGAGAAGTGGAACCGTGCACGTAAGTACTTTGCTTCGTACCTATTTTCTTAACATAAAGTTAAATTGCATTTTTAATACCGCATCTATTTTTCTCTTATTTTTCAGCAACTATGAATACCGTCGAGAATGTCTCCGATATTCGTAGTTGGGTAGAAAAAATGTTATCCGCAGCTCCTGTCGAAGAAAGGTCTTGGAAGTTCTTTTCCATGAAGTTCAATTGGATTGTCAAGACCCACGGTAAGTGGAGTTTTTCTCACTTCCTACTTTACCTGAGTTCTTTTTGTTAACTCTTTCCTTCTTTCGATAGGGTTTTCTACCCGTGGGGCACCTGGTTCATCACTCCCAAAGATGTCATTATCTCATGCTCAGAAGATTTTAGTCAGTTCTTCTAAGAGGAAAGTTCGTGATCCCCGTTCTGGAGGGGAAGATGAAGATGAAAGAGAGGGTGCTTTAGTGCACCGATCGAGAAGAAGGCGAGCAGTTTCAGATGATGAGTCTGCTCCTGGACCTTTTCCTTCTATGTTGGCAATTCGACCCTCTTTTTCCCGAGACGAGTCTCAGTCCCCGGTTCGAGATCCTGCCGAGCGTCTTTTCCATGAAGGGTTTGAACTTGACCCTGATAATGTTCCGCTAGCTACCATTTTTCCCGATTTTGCTGTTGCTCCTCCGTCCGTACCTGTTATTTCCTCAGCTTCTCATCCATCCGTTTCTATTGATGTGCCCATGGCTCTTTTGGCTCCTTTCCCGTCCGTGTCTGTCGCTATCCCCTCCGTTCCTGCTTCCGTGCCTTCTTTTGCAGAAGTAGGGTCTTCCAGCAGGGTGATGCGGAGGGTTGTAATTGAGGTTCTAGCTGGTGGAAGCCTTTTCAAGAAGACTGGTGAGCCTGAAGTATGGATCAAGCCTTTAATTGGCTCTGAAGAGAGGGCCAAACTTGACAACCACTCAACTCTTACTTGGGCCAACGAAGTGGTGCATAATTCTTTAAAGGTATGCTTTTGAAAGAACACTTTTGTATGCTCAATTTTCTTTGAATAAAAGTTTAACACGTTTGATTGTTTTGCTATTTTTGTAGACGCACCTTATTGGCTTAGAGCTTATGAAGAGAATTTCGAACTCAGAGAACGAGTTGAAAGAGCTACGTGAGCTTGAGGATTCAAAGGCACAATATGATAGTCTTCGAATAGAAATGGATGCTTTAGAGGATGAGAGAGATACCTTGAAGGAGCAGCCGGAGATTGTCAGAACAGAATTGGCAATGGAAAGAGCTTCCTGCAGCCAGGTTAACAAGGACAAAGTTGTTCTCGAGTCTACATTTTCTGAGCAATTGTCAAAGGCTACAGAGGAAATCAGGAACTTGAAGCATATGCTGGGATAGAAAGACGAATACTCCGGTGAACTTGTGCGGAACCTCTCCCAGACTCAAGAGGATCTCCGTGAAGCCCAGGTGAAAGTTCAGACTCTGGAGGAATCAATTGCTCCTTTGAAGGTTGCCCTTGAAGCCGCTGAAGCTGAGAATGATAGCTTGAAGGCTGAGATTCAGGCATAGTCAAAGGATTATGGCGACCTTGAAGAGGCGACAACCGTCGACGTAAGTTGGGCATACATGAGTTCTCGCCATGATACATTGATAGAAATAGGCCGAGAGGGCTTTGACCTTGCTGCTGAGATTGCTAAATCCAAAGAAGCTATGGAGAAGACCCAGCGGGGTCTTGAACTTTCTCCAGCTAATGAAGCCCAGGAAGCATATGACGTTCCTTCAGAAGAAGAAGCCGGTTCTCCTCCTCCTCAAGAATTAAGAAATTATCCCCACTTTTTTTTATTGGATTGGTGTGGTTACTCCTAGCTCCATCGGGAGTAAATTTGAAACTCTAAAGTCCCCAACTGACAACTTATGGGCACCATAAAAATGTAAATACTTATGCGGCTAAGTACTAGTTTAGTACTTAGTTTTTGACTTAGCCGCTTTATTTTAATGCAATTTTTGAGACTTTTTGTTATGAGTTTGAGCCTTACTCTTTTCTCAAGTCTTATTGCTTCGTATTGCTTTTGTGAGGTTTTTGCTCGTACCTCTTAGCTTTATTTGCATATAGATGCGTATTTCACTTTGAACCTTTTTATGATAGGTGTAGTGTAAGTTTTTTAGCCTTTGTTTGTAAGAGGCTTTGTTTATGTATTAGGGCCCTTTTAATCAATATTTTAATGAAGAAGACGTCTCAACTTCATTGAAATGCAGTAGAGTAATAGGAATTTTCTCACATGTTTAAGTATGTTTTGGTGAGAGGATTTCATTTGAACTTTCACAACATTTTACATGTGTTATGATTATCATCTAAAACTCAGGTTGCAACTGTTTTATTTTAATAGATTTGTCACTTGTATTTCGCAACTATTTTTCGTAGGTAACAGTTTTTTCAAGTTAATACAAGGAGATAACTGTTTTTCATTAGTAACTGTTTTTGTAAATGTCGGGTATTTACCCATAACTGTTTTTATTTGCAACAGTTTTATAACAAGTACGAGAGAAATGCATCGTAATTCGTAACTGTTTTATTTGATAACAGTTTTGAGAATAAATACAAGGGTTTTGATCTTTCATCCGTAACTGTTTTATTTGAATAACAATTTTCTACTTGAGTACAAAGATTTCATAACTGTTTTTTTATTGTAACAGTTTTTGACTAAGTACAATGATGATGATCTTCTATCCCTAACTGTTTTTGATATAACAGTTTTTTATATGAGATGTACATTTCTTCTTCGTAGCTAATACTTTGCCTTTTAACCTGAACATGGTTCGAGGGTTTTTCAGAGTAGGCTTCGTAATTTTTGTGCTGGAGTCTTCAGTTCTTTTTGCTCGTATCACTTGACTCGTTGGGTAAATGGTTCTTTTAGGCTCGAGCTTTTTGACTTCTGTCACTCTTTTGCTTCATCTTGGCCTTCCATATTATGTAGTCCCCCAAGTGTTTGAGCCTTGAAGAATGAGATCTCGAGCACTTGATTGTTCCTTCTTTGTGGTCCTTTCCCTGAAAAAGGAAAACATTCCGGACTCGAAGGTATATACTTTTTTTTAGATGATGGCTGCTTAACCCTTTAAAATATCCATCAGAAAGTGTAACCCTAGACCGGAATTATGTTATTTCGTCGCGTCTTTGCAGGTCTAATGTCATTATTTGGTGATGGGTTAACTTTTTGCCTATCATCTAAAAACGTTAGTAAAATTTTAAATATTCAAAGACAAAATCTAACATGCGGTACCTGACCGGGGGTACTTCTTTTCCTTAGAAGTAATACTTCTTCAGGTGGATGGCGTTCAGCTCGTTGGTAGAACCCTGCCGTCCATGGCTTACAAATTGTACGCGCCTTTCCCCGCTATGCCTCGGACCTTATAGGGTCCTTCCCAGTTTGGATTTAGTTTGCCAACTCCTGCTTCCTTTGTTGACTGGAAGACCTTTTTAAGTACAAAGTCCCCAATTTTGAAATATCTAAGATGAGCTTTGCGATTGTAATACCGCTCTATGATTTGCTTTTGAACTGCCATCCGTATTAAATCGCATCTCTTCGTGACTCGAGCAGGTCCAAATTGGTTTGGAGTTCAACGTCATTCATTTTTTCCGAAGTTGTTGTCACTCTCAAACTTGGTTCACCAATTTCTACAGGTATTAATGCGTCCGAGCCATAAACAAGTGCGAAGGGACTTTCTCCTGTAGCTTTTTTTGATGTGGTTCTGTACACCCATAATACCGCTGGTAATTCGTCAGGCCAATTGCCTTTGGCTTTATCTAACCGCTTCTTTATAATGTTGATGATGATTTTGTTCGTGGATTCTGCTTGTCCATTAGCTACGGGATGATATGGTGTTGAAGCGATCTGTTTAATTTTCCAACTCTCGAAGAATTCTGTGATTTGTGAACCTATGAACTGTGGGCCATTATCACACACGATCTCCTTTGGAATCCCGAATCGGCATATTATATTTCGCCATAAGAAACTTTTAACCTCTTTTTCCCGCACCTGTTTGAATGCTTCTGCTTCTACCCATTTCGTGAAATAGTCAGTAAGTAAAAGCAGGAACCGTACCTGACCTTTGGCTGGGGGAAGAGGTCCCACTATGTCCATTCCCCATTTCATGAAGGGCCACGGTGATATGATAGAGTGCAATAATTCTGCTGGTCTGTGCATATTATTGGCGAACCGTTGGCATTTGTCACATTTAGAGATGAAATTTTCCGCGTCTTCTTCCATCTTAGGCCAATAATACCCTGCTCTGATTAGGGTTTTTACCAAAGATCTTGAACCTGCGTGATTTCCACAATGTCCTTCATGGACTTCTCTTATCACGAATTCCGTCTGATTAGGTCCGAGGCAGTTAGCTAGGGGTCCTTCAAACATTTTGCGGTACAAGGTGCCGTGAACTAGACAGTATCTTGCTGTTTTGCGGCGGAGCGCTTGAGCTGCTTTTTTGTCTTTAGGCACGGTACCATTCTGCAAAAAGTTAAGAATTTCGTTTCTCCAGTCCCAAGTTAAATTATTGAAAGATACCTCATTCTTGTTTTGGTCAATTGCCGAATGGAAGAGGTGTACGACAATAATGTTGTCTTTATTGGTTACTTCCGTAACTACTGCGAGGTTTTCCAACGCATATGCCTCAGCATTTTCCTCCCTAGGTATTTGTATCACTTTCCACATTTTGAACTCTCTCACAAGTTCACGTGCCTTTTCTAAGTATTGCTGCATTCGAGTTTCTCGAGCGGTGTAAGTCCCCTGCATCTGGTTTACCACCAATTGTTAATCGCTGTTGATCTCGATTTGCTCAATTAACAGCTCTCGTGCCAATTCTAAACCTGCAATAACAGCCTCGTACTCTGCTTCGTTGTTAGTTATTGGATAGCATTTAATAGCTTGCCGTATCTTTTCACCCGTGGGTGATATTAGTACGATGCCTAACCCTGCTCCTTTTATATTAGAAGAGCCATCTGTAAATAGGGTCCACTGACCTGGGTTTACACCATTGAAGAGTTGTAATTCCTTTTCTACTTCAGGGGTAATATTATTGCTAAAGTCAGCTACAAAGTCGGCCAATATTTGTGACTTAATTACAGTTCTAGGTTAATATGTTATATCATGCTCACTCAATTCTATGGACCACTTGGCTAATCTTCCTGACAGTTCTTGTTTATGTAAAATATTCCTCAAAGGATATGAAGTCAAGATAGTGATTGGATGACATTGAAAATAAGGACACAGTTTTCTTGATGCCATTATCAATGCTAAAGCTAATTTTCTAGATGTGGATATCTAGTCTCAGCATCTAATAAAGTTTTTCTTACATAATAAATAGGAGATTGCTTACCTTTTTCCTCTCTTACCAGTACTGCACATACGGCAATTTCTGAAATAGCCAGGTAGATGTATAATCTTTCTCCTTCTTTTGGCTTTAATAGTAACAGTGGTTTTGACAAATAAGCCTTCAAGTCTTTTAAAGCCTGTTGACATTCTTCAGTCCATTAGAACTGATTTTGCTTTTTAAGAACTGAAAAGAATTTAAAACTTTTCTCGGAAGATCTAGAAATAAATCTTCCTAGAGCTGCTATTCTTCCTGTTAATCGTTGAACTTCTTTTTTATTTTTCAAAATTTCTGGTATTTCTTCTATAGCTTTTATTTGAGCTGGATTTACCTCTATTCCTCTATTTGATACAAGGAATCCTAGAAACTTTCCAGATTGTACTCCGAAGGCACATTTTTTCGGGTTGAGCTTCATATTATACCTGCTTAAGATATCAAAAGTAGTAGAGAGATGCTGAAGATGATCTTCTGCTTGTGTTGATTTTACAAGCATATCATCGATGTAAACCTCCATTGTTTTGCCTAAATGTTCTTGAAA
>MDKH01186794.1:0-11619 GCA_005239495.1 Nicotiana undulata | reverse complement strand
ATTTGGGCTATACAATATATGGTTGGAAAGATAACTCAAAGGGCTACAACTTTCATGTTTTACGTTATTCCTAGTTCCAAATGGAACAGGAGCGCGGTCCTGGCGCGACCGAGGTGCAACAACGGCGGAAGGCAGTCTCAGGTTCAGAGAGCTTGTTTGGCCGCGGTCCTGGCACGATCGCGGCGCAACCGTGGCAAGATGCGTAAATTTCAAGGACTAATGTGAAAAACACGGGATTTTAAGCCCCAAACCCTATATAAACTTAAGGAATTCGCCCAAGAGACCGAAGAATCAGTTTTGAAAGTGGAAAACATCAAAAGCAAGGGCAAGAGGCAAGGAGAAAAATTGGGCATCAATCTTTATTCTCCTCTTTTGTTCTTTTATCATTGACTATGAATTATTTTGTAGTTTTTGTTATTATTATGAGTAGCTAAATATTTTTATCTAAGGTTTTGGTGAAACCCGTTGGGGATAAACTTGTTGTCATTTTAATATAGTTTTGAGTTGGTTATTCATCTCTATTTGTTCAACTACGTTTTGATTGTAGTTAGTTGAAGGGCCCTCAACTAGCGGTTCCTATTTATTATGTATCTGCTTGAGAAAGAGTGCATATTTAGGTAGTTGTTGAACAACACCACTCCCGGAGTATAGACGAAAGTCATAACCGAGGGTTTAGAGGTAGGGTTAGAGATAATATACCTCGGGTGCAATCTAAAGTGAACTGTAACGTAAATATAGCTAGCGTAGCTCGAGAGAGTGCGTCTAGTAAATTGTCATAAATGCTTGAGAAAGATTTACGATAACTGGAGAGTTCATGATTGATAGAGACAACCAAATCAAAGCTATAGGAACATACTACTAGGGAAAGAACCAACGGGGGAAACCATTACCTTAGACTTTTATTCCAATTGTTTACAACTGCTTGTTAGTTACTCTTAGTTTTATAGATTCAGTTAGATGTAGTAGTAATCACAACACCATTTGTTATTCATAAAGTTTGAGGAGGTTGACTAATAAGAATTTAGTACTTCACAAGCTTCTTTTGATCCGTTAAGTCCCTGTGGGATTCGACTCTGGGCATAATACCCCGAATTATATTTGCAACGCCCGCTTAGTCTTTTCTTAGACACAGTTGAGCGTGATCAAATTTTGGCGCCGTTGCCGGGAACTTAACGGTATTATCAATTGTAGTTGGAAGAAATACAAAAATTCTTAGTGTGTCAATTTTCTTCACTTTTAATCTATACATTGAAATTTTGACGTGTAGTTGTAGGTGTACATACTGCTAGGTTTCAAGTTTGAATTATTTGTTTCAGTATTTGATTTTTATTTTCTTTATTTTAGTTTTATTTGTTAATTTGAAAAACATGGCATCCTGGAATTATGAGAGTTTGGATGTTGGTAATTCTACTTTTGATCTTCTTTATGCATATTGTGGTGGAAACCGCCCAGGGCAAAATTATCAAAATATTCCCGAGAGCGAGTTATGTGCACCAACTCAATCTTATGTGTGGAATGTGTGTGATATATGTGGTGGTCAAGATGGTCACTTTCATGGTTGTGATTATATTTCTTATCCTACCCCAACCCCTTACTTTGATGGTTCTTCTTTTTCTTGTGAAGTTAATAGGAACAAAGAACTCAGGTATGAGGACCTGAAAGAGATCCAGGATACGCTAAAGTGCCTTATGGAACAATATGATGAGATACAACTGCAGGTACAAAAGCAAAAGGCAACTATTCACAACTTGGATGCTCAAGCGAATAAAGTGATTGAACCTTGTAAAGCGCAACAAGTTGACTTTTTGGATAGTAGCCAATTCATGTATGAATTGGCTGCAGAAATTGCCATTATAATGGAGGATTTAAAAAAATACGAGGATGAGCGCGAGGAGGAGGTCAGAGTAGAACACCAACAATCAATTGAACTAAATTTTGAGGATGTCGATGTTGAAGAAGTGAGCCTAGAGTCAGTCAAGGGCGTTGAGGATATAAATTTTGTTGACTCTAGTATCATTGATGTTGAGGATGTTGAAAGTTCTGAAACTCATATATTTGAGTGCATTGGTCCACATTCCAAGCATTTTTCCACACTATGTTTGGATGCTGATATAGAAATAGAGTCATTTGAACCAATTGAAAAGTCAAGGAATGAGAAACAAGGTGCATATATTCTGGAATTTTTCTTGCCAGAAAAACAGGACTACCTACCTCATCTAAAAGCCAAAAAGTGTAAAATAATACAATGGTTGCTTGAGCCAATTAGATTTGTTCCACCGCCCCATGACCATAATAATAAGCTTGAATCAAAACTTGGGGTTCAATTCATAAGCCCGAGGTGGAGGCAAAAAGTGATTCGCGTCGTGCCGCGACGTTAAATCAAGCGCTTGTTGGGAGGACACCCATCTTTATTGCTTTCTTTTATTTTTATTTTTTATTATTTTTGTATTATATTATTTTTGTATTGTCGATTTTTTATTTTTTTAGGAGCATGGAAAGACAAGTTATTGGAAGGATGCAACAACAAACCATTGATTGGAACTAAGTGTGAGGTACCCGCAGGAAGGACCAGGCCTAGGAGAAGTCTGAGTACCCCATGAGATGCTTGTGCTTCGGCCTTTGGCCTACCAGGGAGTTTCTTTATCCTCTTGTATGTATGGGTGTGCATTGGGGACAATGCCCAATTTTAAGTGTGGGGTGAGGAGATTGTCTGTGTGACTTTCTATGCTATTTTAGTTGTGTCAATTTAATGGAATAATTATTTTTGACACAAATAAAAAATATTGGACTTTTCCCGACGATGGATCTATTAGACAATTTTCCTGAGGGATTTAAGTCTAAAAAAAAAAAAAAAGATTTTCTTTTGTTAGGTAGTGTAGCAATTTTCCCTTGGTTCTTCTTTATGCCGTGGTTCTTTTCCAAGGGTTTTGTCTGAACCGAGTGTAGTTAGTTTTTTTTTTAGGAAGAGGAGTCATTGTGTTGTGTTTTGAATTGAAGCAATATCTCTTGACTTTGTTATGCCTTGAGAATAGTGAGTACTTTGGTTGTGACGCTTAGGCTCAGTTTTTGACTCTTGTATAAGTACCTTAAATTGTATGATTTTAAATTTGCTTAACTGCTTTGACTAGAGTGTCTTGATGAATCCAATCCTGAGTGAGTTATGTGCCATGTGTGTGTGAGGTTTGTGTGTTATTCTGTGCATTGCATTTGATGTCTAGAACTTGCCCCGTGTGTTTGCAAAGCGAAATAGTAGTTTTGTTCAGTCTTGGAAGTGATATAGGCGTTTCTTTGTTGAGCCAACTATGTATATTTTATCCGCCTAATTGTTATGTATCGTAGTTAACCTCTTTGAGCCTGTAATCCTGTTTCTTTGGCAACCACATTACAAGCCTTACCCATTTGTTTGAATGAACTATCTATTTGAACCTTTTAACCTCTCATGAGCACTTGAATCGTTATGAGCTGTGTAAAAGTTAAAGTGTGGGGTGGTTGGTTTGGCTTTTGAGTGGAACTAATGAAATAAGGAGAAAGGTGCACTGTTTTGAAAAAGTAAGAGTCACTTGAAAAAAACAATAGTTGTATTGTTGTTCAGAGAGCTTGTTTGGCCGCGGTCCAGGCGCAACCGCGGCAAGACGCGTAAATTTCAAGGACTAATGTGCAAAACACGGGATTTTAAGCCCCAAAACCCTATATGAACTGAAGGAAGTCGCCCAAGAGGAGGAGAATCAGTTTTAAAAGGTAGAAAACATCAAAAGCAAAGGAAAGAGGCAAGGAGAAACATTGGGCATCAATCTTTATTCTCTTCCCTTTGTCTTTCATCATTGACTATGAATTCTTTTGTAGTTTTTGTTATTATTATGAGTAGCTAAATATCTTTATCTAAGGTTTTGGTGGAACCCGTTGGGGATAAACTTGTTGGCATGTTAATATAGTTTTGAGTTGGTTATTCATCTCTATTTGTTCAACTACGTTTTGATTGTAGTTAGTTGAAGGGCCCTCAACTAGCTGTTCCTATTTATTATGTATCTGCTTGAGAAAGAGTGCATATTTAGGTAGTTGTTGAACAACACCACTCCCGGAGTATAGACGAGAGTCATAACCGAGGGTTTAGAGGTTGGGTTAGAGATAATATACCTCGGGTGCAATCTAAAGTGAACCGTAACGCAAATATAGCTAGCGTAGCTCGAGAGAGTGCGTCTAGTAAATTGTCATAAATGCTTGAGAAAGATTTACGATAACTGGAGAGTTCATGATTGATAGAGACAACCAAATCAAAGCTATAGGAACATACAACTAGGGAAAGAACCAACGGGGGAAACCATTACCTTAGACTTTTATTCCAATTGTTTACAACTGCTTGTTAGTTACTCTTAGTTTTATAGATTTAGTTAGTTGTAGTAGTAATCACAACACTATTTGTTATTCATAAAGTTTGAGGAGGTTGACTAATAAGAATTTAGTACTTTACAAGCTTCTTTTGATACGTTAAGTCCCTGTGGGATTCGACTCTGGGCATAATACCCCGAATTATATTTTCAACGCCCGCTTAGTCTTTTCTTAGACACAGTTGAGCGTGATCAGCGCCCACCTGAAGAATGAGAGGATTCATTTTAAGTTTCAAGTCAGTAGCAGGTGCCCACCTGGAGAACGAGGGTACTTGTTTCAGAGTTGAATTCAAGTTCGGATCAGAATTTCAGGTACCCAACTTGAGAATGAGGGTATTTACTTTAAAAATTGGTTTCAAGCTCAAGTCCACTTCAAGTTCAAGTTCATTTCAAGTCCAAACAACAGGAGCCCGCCTGAAGAATATGGTCAACTTTCAAGTTTCATTCAAATTCGAACACCAGGAGCCCACATGAAGAATAAGGTCAATTTTTAATTTCCCAGTTCAAGTCGAAGCAGCAGGAGATCGCCTGAAGAATAGGGTCAACTTCCAGTTTTCTTCAAATTCAAGTCATTAGGATGCCCACCTAAATAATATGGTGAATTTTCATTTTCATGTTGAAGGATCAAGTAGAGATTCAAGGAAGATACAAGACAAGAAGTAGATAGGATCTTGTATTTTTTTTATTTTTCTGTAATTTTTGCTTTCAATTTATGATGTAATGGCAGGGACAGCGGGTCGGAGCCTCGAATGGTACCTCACTCAACTCTCTCATCCTCTCCACATACTCCATCACTTCATTCACTTCTGAACTACATGTGGCCTGATTCCTGTCACGACCAAAATTCTCAGCCGTCGGGATCGTGATGGCGCCTAACACCATACTTGCTAGGCAAGCCAATGTTGCAATTTAGCTAACCGTTTTTCCATTTTAAAATTCATTTAAAAACAAGTAGGTAGTTTAAAGTGATGCGAAATCTAATATTGTCCAATAAATAATATCAAAATTTAAATACTCGAAATAATTAAATGAACCACGAAGTACTACTAATATCTAGCTACCCTGGGTCTGGAGTCACAATTCACGAACTACTAAAGAATACTATAAGTATTTGGCTGAAAGAAAATATCAGTTTGTTTTGAATGAAATAAAACAGTAATTAAATAATGTAGAGAAGACTCCAGGAATCTGCGGACGCCAGCCGATCTACCTCATGTCTCCGTGCGAATGCTCAGCTACTACTCGAAACTCAACTCTGGTCGGAACCTAGATCTGCACAAGAAGTGCGGAGTGCAGTATCAGTACAACCGACCCCATGTACTGGTAAGTGCCGAGCCTAATCTCGACGAAGTAGTGACGAGGCTACATCGGGGCATTTACTATATAACCTGTGAACAATGTATAATAAAGCAAGAAGGAAATTCTAAACTAAACAAACAATAATCTGTAGAAATTAATAAATAACTCAGCCACCTTTTCCAGATCTCAGTTATAACCAATTCTCACGTAAGTTTCCAAATTTCCAAATTAAATAACGGTAAAAGCAGAGTATGGGAAAAATAAAATAAAATAGTGAGTTTTTCAGTCTTTATCATATAATCAGTAAAACATGAATATCCTCCCTTATTGCTCCTTGTTGCGCCCCGCAACCTGCTCCCACCTATCCACCCTTATTGCTCCTCCCTATATATATATCACCCTTATTTCTCCCGCTGCGGCGTGCAACCCGATCCCACCTGTCCCCCCTTATTACTCCTTGTTGCGGTGTGCAACCCGCTCACACAAGACAATCTTATCTCTTTATTTATAAAAAAAGATTTCACAATTTAGGTCAAGGTCTTTCACAATATTTTTGTCTCAACAATTGTAAGCAGAAAGTTGTACTGTTCATAAACTTCACTAATTATCATTGCACAATGAAACCAACCGGAATGTATCGTAAAACCCTGTCAACCAGCTCAACCTTTTATGTACCACAATGAAGCCAAGGGAAGAACTAACACTTCTAAAATACTTGAAACAATATTTAACAACAAGTTGACGAAAATAAGTGGACATGGAGGCATCAAAATCATGAAAACAATTAAGCCAGGAATCGAACAAATTGGGAACAAGGAAGGGATCATGTTCAACAGATAGTTTAGTGGTGCATAGATACTTGTCACCTTACCTATACACCACACACATGCAAATTCACATAGCATTTAAGTTGGGGATTCCTATTCCCTCAAGTCAAGGTTAAACCAAACACTTACCTCGGTTTCACAAGCAATTCACTGCTCAAGCACAATGTTTCCTTTAGAATTGGCCTCCAACACACTCGTATCTAATCATAATTAGTTTAATATCATCAATTATTGCTAAAGGTATCAACATTAACAAAAATTTGTGGTTTTTCTAAGTTTTCCTATCAAAATACAAAATCGACCCCGGGCCCGCTTTGTCTAAACTCGAGGTTCCGATTAAAATTCGTTTACACATTCTCCCCCCGAGCCCGGATATACAATTGGTTTTGGAATCCGATCTCAATTTGAGATCTAAATTTCCAAATTTCAAAATTCCTAAGTTCTACCCAAAAATCCCATATTTTACCATGAAATTTCTAGATTTTTGGTTGAAGTCTTATTAAATGTTGTAAGAGATTAAAAGGAGTTAGAAACACTTACCTATGATTTGGAGAATTTTGAGTCTTTGAAAAATCGCCTATGGAGGTTTAGGGTTTGAGAGAATTGTAAAATAGGTGAAGATCCCATCTAAAATCCCACTTAATAGGCTGCAGGTATCGCAATTGCGAACCCTTCAAAATTAATGCTGCTTTCACATTTGCAACTCCTGGGCTTGCTGGGAAGTCTTCGCATTTGCGAAGTAAATCTCGCATTTGCGAAGTAAATCTCGCATTTGCGAGGATGGCTTTCCAGGCCTGGTTCGCATTTGCGACGAAATACATCGCATTTCCCTGGTTTGTCAGTTTCACAATTGCGAAGCCTGATCTTGCATTTGCAAGATCAGAGACCTGTGCAAGACACCATACATCAGCTGTGAATTTGTTTTCTAAGTCTAAACACTATGTGGCCTCTCACCCGAGCCTTCGGAGCTCCAAACCAAACATGCACGCAAGTCTACAAATATCATACGGACTTAGTTGTGAGATTAAAGCATCAAAATAACATCAAAAACTACGAATTTAACCTCAAAACTCATGATTTTTCTCAAGAACACTTCAATTTCACTATTTCTCAACCGGATGTCCAAATCGCGTCAAATCAACTCCGATTCTCACCAAATTTCACAAATAAGACTTAAATATCATAACAAGCCTGTACCGGGCTCCGAAACCAAAATACGGGCCCGATACCACGATTTCACACATTAATTAAAAAAAATTCTGATTTTACACGCGGGACTGCGCACAGAAATCGAGGTAAATAAAATTTATCTTTTTAAGGCTAATGAGCCTGGAATGGAGTCTTATTTCATAGGATGACCCTTTGGGTCATCACAATTCCTTTATAGCCAAGCATATGTAGGCAGCTTAAATACCTAGGCTCGGTCACAATCTTTTTAGCCATCTTTATTTTCTTTTGAAAAAGTGTCGGGCCAGAACCAATTACATTGCTTCCCTAATTATTTGCTCAAAAACACTTTGTGCTTTCAAGCAAAGAGGGGCATCTGTAAGCGCGTAATTTTTGATCTGCCATGTTCTCAACCTACTCTAGTATATATATTTATTTTATTTTTATTATTTTAATATGTAAAAAAATCAAATATACAAAAGTAGTCTTATTTAGAATATTTCTCACCTTGTTATATTTTTCAATTTAAATTAAGGTCGGTAACTATTTTTATAGCGACATTATTTCAATTCTACCATAATTTTAGCGTATTTACTCTATTATTTGCTTTATTATAACATTTGAAAATACCAAAAATAGCTTCACCTTTAATATCTAGTTTTACTTTAGTAGTCTTTTCTAATCAACGAAGAGCAATTTTATATCTTTATAAGTACTTTAAATTATTTTTAGGAGGAGATTTGATTTTTTTTAGTTAATGAATTTTCAGGATTTCTAAGAGTTGAATAACACGAAATTGGGCCAATGGGGAGCTCATTTAAGATTTTAGTTGCCCAGCAAGACAAAGGCTCATTCTCCCCAATCTTTCTTAGCCCAACCTGTTTTTAACCCATTGACCTATCAGATTTTACACTACAAACTCTAACATTAAATCTCAACCTCAGACTCACGTATCTAGAAAGGAAAAAACGGACACAACACCCTCTAACTCCCAGTAGTCGCCTAGACTAGCGGCGCCTCCAGCCTTCTTCCGCCCAGAACCAGCCAGCCGCTGCGAATCATTAAAAAAGAAAAGAGACACGCAGAGATATAGTAGAGGGGAAACAAATGAGAAGATAGCAATAAAGAGAGGAGGAAGGCAGACGAAAAATTGGGAAAGAGATTGGGGAGAAACTATGTAACGACCCGGTCCGTCATTACGCGGTATACACATATATTCCCTTATTTCTGTCTTGTAGTAGCTCGGTTAGACTGTTCATGAAGTGTTGGGGTTTGTTGGTTCAGGTTCAGAGTGAAAAAGAGTGGATTGAGACACCTAGTTTCTAACAAGAGCTTTAGAGTTGGAAAAGTCAACCCGGAGTTGACTTATTGGTAAACAACCTCGGAATGCGGGTTTTATAGTTCGGATAGCTTTGTTAGGTTAATTGGGATGTAGGAGTGTGTTCAGAATATTTTTAGGATGCCCGGTGTAGATAGGCTTGAATTGGCGAAGTTAGTATTTTGGCGAATTCCGGTTGATAGGCGAGATTTTGATCCGAGGGGCGGAATGGCATTCCGAGAGTTGCTGTAGCCTCGTTATGTCATTTTGGACTTGCCCGCAAAATTTCAGGTCATTCGGAGATGGTTTGGTTGGGTTTTATATCAAATGCGTGTTTCGGAAGTTTTTGGAAATAATAGGCTTGATTCGATGAGAATTAATGGTTTTGATGTTGTTTTTGGTGTTTTAATGGCTCGACAAAGTTTGAATAACCATGTTTGATATGTTGGTATGTTTGGTTGGGGTCCCGAGGGGCTCGGGCTTGAATTTGAGTGTTAAACGGAAAGTTGGAACCCAAATATGCAGCTGAAGTTGTTGTTGCTGGTGCGATCGCACCTGCGATGCTTGGGCCGCAGGTGCGGATATCGCAGGCGCGAGAAGGATGGCGCAGGTGCGAGGTTTGGTCGCTGGGGCGGAATGAAGATCGCACCTGCGAGGTCGCAGGTGCGGGGGATGGAGTCGCTGGCGTGGGCTCTAGGTTTTAAGTGAAGATTCGCTGGTGCGGTCAATATGTCGCCCCTGCGGGCCCGCTGTTACGATAAAGAGGCCGCAGGTGCGAAAGAGGTCGCAAGGGCGGATGGAGGTCCGCACCTGTGATGTCGCAGACGCGGGAAGAGTATCGCGGGTGCGGGAGCTGGGCAACTTAAGTGAGAAGTCGCAGGAGCGGTTGATAAGTCGCCCTTGCAGAGTCGCAGGAGCGAGAAAGGCATCGCTATTGCAGAAATGCCTGGGCAAAACCTATAAAAGGCAGCCTTCGCGAAATTAGTCTTCTTTCACCATTTTTACACACGGGTTGGAGGTTTTGAAGGGGTTTGAAGAGGGATTTCGTTGTTTCTTCAAGGAGGTAAGTTTCTTGGACTCAAAACTTGTTATATTGTGCATTTAGAATGATTTTAGGTTGAAATCTTTGGTAAAAACAGTAGAAAAATGGTGGTTAGGGCTTGGGTTTAAGAGAAGAAGAATGGGGGAATTGGAGGACCATTTGAGGTCCGATTTTCGTGTTCTTGGTATGGTTAGACTCGGGAAAAGACAAGGAACCTAGTGTTGTGAAAATTTCTGACTTTCGAGACGTGGGCCCGAGGGCCGGGTTTTGACCGAAATCGGGATTTTTAGTAGTTTTGCTAGATTTTGTTTGGGAATTCTTCCTTAGCACATTGCAACACTATGTAATTGATTATTGGTCGATTCGGAGCGAGGGCCCGACGGAGTAGTGTTTAGCCGGTTTCGAGGTAAGTAACGGCTTCAACCTTGGAACTGAGGGGTTCAAAACCCCAATATACATGCTAATTGATGATAGTTACTATGATACACTCGCCAAGTGACGGGCATATGAGTGTTGGTTGATTTGTTGGGGCCCGTCTTATTCCCAGGCACGGTTTAACTGTTGCTCCACCATGATATCGGTACTGTGAAGGCCATTGATGCAAAGAATCTAAAAGAAAACATAACAAGTATAAATTATAAGACTTCATGTCTATATGTGGGGACCGGAAATGGCCCGTTACCGTTGTTTCTATTGTGAACCTTACTTGTGCATGCTCAGTCCTGTTATTACACATGTATTCATATTTCAGTCTCAGAAATCATTGATTTATCATGCATTGCCATTGTTTGGGCTGTTTACATAATGAGAGTGTTGTGAGGAGACTGGTAATTCTGACTGAGTATGGTCCTAGAGCCGAATGTTGAGATGATATTTCCTTTGTGGGCTTGATATATATATATAGCGCTTGGGTCATATCCTAGGCGGCCCCTCCGGAGTCTTTACACCCCCAGTGAGCGCACAGTTATTGAGGAATGGATTTCCCTGGACATGGATTTATCCGCGATAGGAGATATAGAGGGATGGATTTCCCTGGCACTGATTATTGCTGATGAGATACAGAGGGATGGATTTCCCTGACACAGATACTGTTTATGAGATATGAAGGGATGGATTTCCCTGGTACATATTATGGATGAGTATGATATCTCGGAAATGGATTTCTCCGAAAGGCTGCATTGGCCTGCTCCCTCGGTACTTAGTGACTAAGTCACCACGTCGTACATGTTACGGGATGGATTTCCCTGGGCCAATGGCCAATTATGTGTACCGAGAGGACCACCTGTGAGAGCTGCATACTACATACATGGCATTCATTTGTTATTCCCGGATTTTCACTAAGTTTCCAGGGTCATTTACATAACATGATTGTCACTAATATTCTCGGTTATTTCTGGAATTTCCATTATTTGAACTGTTTATTTACAGAGGTTGAGTTCGTCACTGCCTTCTCAGACCGTAGGTTGTTTTCGTTACTTACCTGCACACAATGTGTGCAGAACCAGGTGCACCGAGATATGACGCGGATCGGTGATAGCAGCTTATCCCTCAGAGCCGACGAGGTAGCAGCTGGCGTTCGCT
>ML258477.1:0-59275 GCA_005239495.1 Nicotiana undulata | reverse complement strand
GAACGTTTGTTTTAGAGGTGGAGATTGTGATGACCCAAAAGGTCATCCTAAGTAATTCCAGCTAAATCTCTGTTCCGAGGCCTCGAGAGCCTCCGTTAATCTCACCTCGATATGCGTGCACAGTCCGGGCAGGTAGCCGGGAAGCTTCCATGTGAAAATTTGATAAAATGGGATTTTTGAATTGAATAATTGAATAAAGTTGACTTTGGTCAACATTTTTGGTAAACGGATCGGGACCTGTGATGTGACGGTCCCGGAAGGTCCGTAGGAAAATATGGGACTTGGGCGTATGCCCGACATCGAATTCCGAGGCCCCAAACCCGGGAAATGAATTTTTAAAGAAACTTGTTCTCTGAAAATAATAAAGGAATGTGAAAGTGAATAATTATGTGAAAACCTTGTTATCGGGCCCGTGTTATGGTTCCGGAGCCCGGAACAGGTTTATTATATGTTGTTTGTCCTATCTGTGAGATTTGGTGTAAAACGGGTTTGATTTGATTGGTTTCGGATCCAAGTGAGGAAAAATGGAGTTAATGAACTTGTGGGGTTTCTAAAGAATTTGAAATGTGGCTTGAGAGGTGATTTTATGTTCCCGAGGTCCGAATGAAATTTCGAGACCGGGAATAGTTCCGTTGTGTCGTTTATAACTTATCTGCAAAATTTGAAGTCATTCCGAGTGGTTTAGGCCGGTTCGGCGCGTTGAAGTGAATTCTAGAATTTCAAAGTTCTTAAGTTTTGAATTCAGGGGTTTTGGAGGGTGATTTTGAGTTTTAGCGTTGTGTTGAGTGTTCCGTGGGCTCGAGCAAGTCCGTCTAATGATTTAGGACTTGTCGGTATATTTGGTCGGGGGCTCGGGTGGGCCCAGGTGCCTCCCGGACCCCGCACGAGGCCAAAAACCAGCAAAAATCACTGCTGGTGCACAGCAGCTGGTGTGACTGCAGGTGCGGTTGTCCAGCTGCAGGTGCGGGACCGCACCCGCGGTCCAGGCCATCGCTGGTGCGAATTTTCCGCAGGGGCGACCAAAATTCCACAGGAGCGGGGCCGCTGGTGTGGCTCCCAACCCCGCAGGTGCGAGCGCAGGGTCCCAGGCCTTTTTCCGCAAGGGCGATCGCTTTCTCGCAGGCGCGAGACCGCACCTGCGGTCCTATGGTCGCAGGTGCGGAAACCCCTGTTGGCAGCCCTCTTAAAATGTCCAAAATTTCGGGTTTTCCTCATTCCTTCCATCTTCAAACTCCATTAGAGAGCATCCAAGCTTGGGGCATCACCTTCCACGACCACCCACTGTAAGAGGTAAGTAAAACCCCATAAAACTTCTAATTTTAACAATAATTCCTAGCTTAATTCACTAATAAACCACCTAAAATCATTGAATTAGGTAGTAAACTTTAGGGTTCTTAGGAATTTCGTGATTTTCCATGTTAGGCCATAAATTCTTGAATAAATTACATAACTTCGATCCTTAGACTCCGGGTAATTGATTCCTTCATGAATTTTCGAAAATCTAAACGTGTGGGCCCGGGGTCGAATTTTAGTATTCTTGGAAGAATAGTAGGAAATGCATAACTTGTCTTAGAAATTGGTTTATTTAGTACTTATTGATGTTAATAAATCCATTATGTCTAGATATTCTTGATTCGGAGTTGGATTCGAGAGGAAAGGCTGTGATTGAGGCTTGACTTGCATTTTCTTGGGAGCCGAGGTAAGTGTTTGGCTTAACCTCAGCTTGAGGGATTAGGTATAGAGTCTTATTTGCTATGTGCAACTCATGTCCAACGTATAGGCGTGGTGACGAGTGCCTATGCGTTGCGGTCAAGTATGCCCGTGAGTCAATTATGATGAAATTTGCTATGTTCTTAATATCCCCCGCACTATGAGTAAATTATGAATTAAAAGTGATACTTGATGTTGTTTCATGACGTGGAGAGTTATTGAGTTATTTGCTCCAGTTGAGGCTTACACTGTTGAAATTGTATTACTGATGCGAGGTTGGTTATAGCTGAGACCCTTGTCGGGCATTTGTGATGTTGTAAATGATGATTTCTCCTTGCCGGGACAATAGAATTGTATTGAATAATTCCATGCACTTGAGACTTCGTGTTGTTGAATTTCATATTATTGTTGCCTTGTGTTTTATTATTCGTCGCACGAGGGGACATGCCGTGTTGACTGAGTGTTATTATATATGCACGAGGGGACATTCCGTGCCGAGTGATTGTGAGGTTATGCACGAGGGGACATTCCGTGCCGAGTGTTATTTTATATGCACGAGGGGACATTCTGTGCCGAGTGACTGTGAGGTTATGCACGACGGGACATGCCGTGCCTTTTCTGTTCATTATATGTTTGAGACGCTATATTTCTGCCTTGTCTTTACGTTTCATTTATTACCTTGTACTGCTATGATAGCATACTGTTACCCTATCTCCCCAGCATTTTCTCGTATCTGTCTTACTTGCTTATTGCTGTTGCCATTTTTCCGGCTACTATATAAAATTGCACAGGTACATATGTTGTGTTGGTCCTAGCCTCGTCACTACTTCGCCGAGGTTAGGCTCGACACTTACTCAGTACATGGGGTCGGTTGTACTGATGCTACACCTGCACTTCTTTATGTTGTGCAGACTACGCAGCCGGACCCGGAGATCACTGACGATCGGAGCATCTCATTCAGTCACACAGGAGACTCGAGGTAGACCCGCAGACGTTCGTGGGCCTTGACGTCACCTTCTACTTTCCACTTTCAGCTCTGTCTTACTTTGTATTTCAAAGACAGTCTTATGTACTTATTTCAGACCTTTTGTTTGTAGTTATCTCTTAGATAGTCCGTGAGTATGTGACACCAGTTCTGGGATTTCGTTTATGGGTTTTCTTTCGAAAAGTGCTATGTTGTATATTGGGTTATTTTGTTAAATTTTATATGGTGGGCCATCGAAGCCTTGGTTATCTTGTTCGTGTTTGTTGTTAATAAGTTTTATTTAGTTCAAAAGTTGGCTTGTCTAGCGGGTTCAACGTTTGACGCAGTCATGGCCCGAAGGTGGGATTTTTGGGGCGTGACATAAGCGGACCTGGATTGCTTTTCCTACCCAACGCATTACCCCGTGTTTATAATATACAAATTTATAAATTAAATAGCAAATGGAACCAAAGTATGAATTTACAACATAAGTCCATTTTCCTCTTTTAAAGCTTCAACATTTGATAATCCAAAAATGTACAAACTAAGCACAACATTTCCAATACGGGAGCACGATTACGAATAATTACAACTACTACCCAAAATATTTACAACCCACACAGTGTCTACGGAGCCTCTTAAGGTACGAAGAAGAGTATACATACTTGCCGGCAACAAGGCCCCGACTATACCTTAAGAGAACCGAAATATACGAAAGAGATGACATGGACTACGCAAGGCCCCGAGAGGAATGGGGCTCACCAGTACTGCTGAAGAGATGAAGAGAAGGCACCACTATCTGCGGATGGAGCTGCCTGCTATAGAACCACCTACATCCATATAAATAATGTAGCGCCCCCGGCAAAAAGGTCGTTAGTACCATGGAATAGTACTAGTATGTATGAACAAACTTTACTCTAAGTAAAATCAAACAACACACAGATAGGAGGCAGTCAAAGAAACCAAACCAATATTTCACAGAGATACAGAGAATCACAAATGAGGTTTTCATAGTTTCTTATTTCAATTGTTCTCCTGTTGCGGCGCGCAACCCGATCCCACCGTACAATCATATTCCACCCTTATTCTTTCTCATCATTCCACCCTTCTTTCTTATATTGCGTCGTGCAACCCGATCCCACCGTAAAATCACATTCCACCCTTATTACTTCTCAACATACAACCCTTATTTCACCTATTGCGGCGTGCAACTCGATTCCACCGGACATCATTTAGACAGAAACAACAATCAACAATTCAATCACAAGGATTTCTATCATCAAGAGTGTAAATTCATAACAACCAAACAACCATGTGAAATCAAGGGTACAATAATCTTTACCAAGCAGTGAGTCATGTACGGTACGCCATAACTATTTAGCTTAATTAAATCAATTCACATTTCTTTCTCATCATTTGCTATACAACCATTAGAATTTATATACATTCAACAATTGAGTTCGTTACCATTGTCATTCATGTAGTAGCACTTCCTTTTATACCGATGAGTTCAAGCATATAACGAGTTTTGCACATGATAGGGTAAGCACAAGGAATCATATTTCACAATCTCAAATAGCATGGAGACATGGTAATAAACTAAGGCATTCAAAGAGCATGGTTATTCACCTCATAACAATGGGACAATCGATTCAAATACAATCAAGACAAGAATTCATACCGATTTCTCGGACACTAACAAGGCGACTCTACAAAGATTAAAGTTAGCCATACATACCTCAAAGAGCTTCTCCTTAAGTTATACAATACACCAACACCTCTAGCAATAACAATATATAAGGAGATAACGGAAATTGATTAATAACTAGGAAGATTACCCATGGTGTAACTCTTTTAGGAATTTCATCAAACACCTAACATGTGAAGTAGACTACAAGGTTTAAAAATGGCAATTCCTCCTTCCCTCAATAAAATTTTAACATGAACTACCCAAATTAGTTCTTTAATATCACATACTACAACTTAGTCCCACATGCATGGCCTATTTTTAACCCTACAATACATGTTTGATCTAATAATCTCATATATGAAATATTAGAAGTAGAACTTACCCGGAAGATAGTGAGCTAGAGATTAGCATGCTTGATTCTTGAGGATTTGTGCAAGATTGATGATTAGGAGGCTAGGTTCCCTCTTTATCTATCTAAAATTCTCTCACCTCCCTCTACATTTAGTGTAAAAATAGTCCCAAATGAAGCCCCAAATCTTATTTATGAAAGTGGGTTCGGATATGAAAAGTTCCAAAAATGACCCCCGAAGTTAATTATGTTGTGCAATTATGCTATAGCATAATCGAAATGCGGGCAGCATTCTTGCAGCATAATCATTATGCTATAGCATAATCAATAGCATAATCAACTATGCTATAGCATAATTAACATGCGACAACATAATGGTTTTTCCCGATTCTGCTCCATTATGCGACACAAATGCGGTCCGCATAGTCATTTTGCGATCGCAAAAATGTCGCAAATACGGCCTTTGGTAATTTGATCAAACATTTGTGTAGGAATGTCCAAATTATTTGATGAATTGGAAACTAGACTCGAAGACCTATCATTTGATAGGTTATTCATAACATAATACCTTATATATATTTAGATATGCTCGTTCAAAGTGTGGACTAGTGCAAGTACCTTTGCAATTTTAGCCTATTATGAAATTTTTCCCATTTGGCTTAGACTTAGGCCTCTCCTGGACCCCACCTTACTTATTATATGACTTATAAACTTGTTTACCATATCCAATTCACTTACATCATTTTCAAAGCACATAAAATATTATAATTAGTCTACTTGGCACCCCGAAATCCTGTATTGCTTAGCAAAATTTTCCGGGGCCTTAGATTCTCCCCCGCTTAGGATCATTCGTCCTCGAATGAGAGGTAGATCCTGACCCAATTACCTAACATAACATATCTCTTTTCTATCCTACCTCAAGTCCCTAAATTTGACTAACTCCCAAAGTTTTCAAAAATTTCGGCAGCATCTCCTTTGTAACTAGGGCTATCCACCTGTCAGAGAACCACCAAAACCACCCTAAAAACTCATCAATAACTCGACAAAGCACCACAATGTATATACCCATAACATTAATCTCAGTATCACAAGAACTACATTATCATAATGACACCTGAACATGGACTGCACAATTTTAGATTATAACACCTATAAGGTACCCTTCAAGTCAAAACTAATTGATATACAACCAAGCGAAAACATTTTCCTTCCACGACACTTTCGGCCTTCAAGGTGGCCTCCTCGACTTAATGGATTTGCCATTGCACATTCACGGAAGCAATCCTAACCCCTAAACTTACCTAACAAGGATGACATCTAGATACCTCGCATAAGCTAACTACCCATTAACTTCACCTTCAATAAGCTACACCAAAATGATACGTAAAGGATCTTCCAACTACCTTCTTAGACATAGACATATGAAAACACAAATACATGAGAAACATCATATTCCTAGTGCAACCTAATGGGAAATGCGCTTATGTACTCTTCATTATTAATTCACATAACATCTATAGGGGAAAATTTTGAAAATAACCGGTTCACCCTCCTGAATTCCAAATCTCTATGCGAACACCCAAACTAAACCCGTGGTGACCTTCACGATTACTCTAAGATGTGCCATAATAAATTGAACATAAAATTACCTACTGAATATATGAGATCACAGGGTGACTTTGACATATTTGAACCTTCAATACCAAATAGACCTAATACAGTAAGAAGCAACGAAGTTCAATATTGGGCTGGAATTATTCAGGAATCCATTAATTTGCTGAGCAGAATATTTCATGAGATTATATGCTAAGAGACACGAGGATTTCTATTAATGATGCTGACATGGTTTAGTCCAGGTGACTACATCAATTATCAGATAAATGAAGCATAGTGGTAACTAGTATTCTTAGATAAGGTGGATACCATGTATGTGAACTTGAGATTTTTAAAGAAGTGATCAAGTAGGATACACCAGCTGTGTCTCTGAGTGTAAGGTAAGTAGTTGAGCTCAAATGGTAAGAATCTTGCAACATGAGTGTGATTGAGGCCGCAAATGAAATACGTGGAATTTGATTTCACTCCTAACAATAAGCGACACAAGGACTCTATGCCACAAGAAGATGAGGATGGAAAAGAAGTCATCTACTTATGAGGTTATCATAATTCGAACAATCTACCCTTTCCTAAGGCGGTGGAATGCCAAAGGTAGCAAAATTCCCCATACATGACCATGACGTTGTCAATACTCCTAGAAGCCGAGTGAGCAGAAAGACACATAACCTCATCAAATCTGACCCATTTAAGACTTTTGAAAAGGGGACACACTTTGGTTTGAAATCATGGCAATTTAAGCTTGAACTTTAAAGAAAAATCATTACCTTTGGAACCCATGAGACAAGCCCTCGTAGCCCTAGAAAATCGTCAACAATGGCGAGAAAGTACTCAAAATCATTACGAGCTAGTGTAGAATAAGGCCTCGAAACGACCGTATGAATAATTATGAAAGGGTGATAAGTCTTGATGCACTTATCGGAGAAGAGTAACCTAAGTTATCTAGTCACATGGACAAGTAGAGCAGGTAGATGATTGTTTTGGAGAAAATCTCACAAGAAGTGCGAGAAATATCTTTTTATCCTAACAAAAGGAACATACCCCGACCCTTGATGCCAAAATTAGATTCACAAGGAGAGTTACCAGATGAAAATAGATAGTAAGGCAGCACAACTAAGAGCACCATTTGGAATCAACAAGCTTAAACAGAGTTGAAGACATTAGAAGTCTGTAGTAAAGGGGAAATTTGCCAACTCCCAGGGCGCTTGTAGAGTACATAAAAGTGAGGTTAATTAAATCAGATCATATAGTTGGATAACTAGTTGAAAAATTGAGATAATATCGCATTGAAGATTACGGGTAAACAACACATGCTGCAAGACAAATGAAAAAAAAGTGAGAGAGCTTATAGAAGTGACCTTTACATTGTAACCACTAGGAAAGGTGATAATATAAGGGATTACGAGGACCTTTACGTTTTTGAAAGAAGATCTCCCCATATAGTCACATGATGTATAGCCCCAAAATTTAAAAATCCACTTATGTTTAGCAACCCTGCTTCGCAACAAAGCACTACAACACTACACAACCAGTTATTACCAACCAAATTGGGAGATGCTATAAGGCTTGGCAGAGAGAAAGGCTTGACATATGAATGTGTTACTAGGGGTATTGCTCCTTGGTTAACCCAAAACCAAAAGGTGAGAGTCAGACTGATAAGCGGATCGTTGGACTAGCACCTGTGTAGATAATCCATTAACCAGATATCTAAAAGAGTTTTAAAATTAGAGCTACTCTTTATGGTTCAGAGTTCAACCTTGAAGGATAGTGCTTCTAAGGGGATATGATTGAGAAGGGAAAATATAACCGATAGTGAATGAAGCAGGCTCGTAGTTAAAGTAAGAGGATGGATTGACTTGCCCCCGCCACCTATAATCCCATATCCTTGTTTAGCTATGTCAGAATACTAAAAACCCCAGTAATATCAGAGGATCGAAAACTAGTTAACTAGAAAATAAAGGTATTGTTACATTTATCCCATTTTCTGGATTCAACGGAATTGGTACAGAATTTGGGTGGATCACCATTGATAAAAGAAATTGTATTTCTAGATACCAAGGACACAATTATGTTGTTCCTTCAGCCCTTGAGATTGGAACTGAGAAATGGGTCAACAACTAGGGGAAGGCTGAGTATGTCAGAGTAACTTAACAAAAAAAGAACTTGAGGTTTTAGGAGTAAATTCAATAGCTTCACGGCTAGTGGAGCCACTACAAACATCAAAATCAGTTGAATTCGTAGCAATACAGAGAAATTAACATATAGCGACAGTCAAACAAGTATTATGCAAACCAAAGGAGGAGCGAAAATGCTCGTCCTCCTTACAACCAGAAGAAGGACAACCTTCAATAATAAGATGAGCAACAAGAATAAGTGGCATGATCCAGCTACATGGAGGCTCGACAGACCCTAGCTTCGATAGAGATTTAATAATGTTTAAAAGTAATTGAGCAGACCAAATTTAGAAAATAACCTGTCGGAGGAGAGGGAGAGTCTCGCCAAACAAATAAAAATCTTGTCGATTCCAACCATTAGGCCAAAATGAGAGCCTCAACAAAGATAGAGCGAGGGCACTACCATACTAGAGATGATGATGACACATGGCAAGATCTTTACTATGATACTATGTCAACATTCAGACGAAGTAAAAACTTGAAGAAAAATGGCCTAGGGTTTCAAATAGAGAAGAATAAATGGTCGAGAGAAAATGTCCTTTTATTTTGTGTGAAAATATTAGAATTGTCCATTCATTCATTCGGTAAGAATCTTCGGGTATAGTCCCTTGTTAGAGTTTAGAAAGGCATGTTGGAAATGGTAATTCTATAGCTACAACTCAATTCAAGGACATGATTATAGAGCTCGATGTCATAAGAGACTGCATATAAGAAAATTTGCGGTAGAGTGGATTCAAGAAATATTGGATCTCGTTCAAAGAGTAGGTGCATGCAATGGTTTGTGACTCAACATTTATTAAGACCATGCCTATGAAAGTTCTTCAATATGGATGTACATATACAACAAGAGTAACTTGGTTGTGCTAAGGAGTGACTTACTTGGTGACTTTAGGTTGATAGGGCAATATCTTAATCGATGCCCCTTGACTCAACATCCCTAACGTACGTTGGTACCATACCGATATACTATAGGGTTTGGAAGTGCAGTGACATCAATAGGGAAAAGGGCACTCCCCTCGGACTCAATGGTGGGATCATTCCCTCCTCATGGCTTCAAATTCGCGGATTATGGCATCATGATTACTCATTTTGAGAGTAAGGCTTGGAGTGAAAACTAACTCCCTAACTTGAGCTCTATCGCACGGTTAGAGTAACAAAGAAGGATGAAATTCCTAAATGTCCATGTAGCCCCCTAATTATAGGTATGGTCGACAACACACCGATAAGAAGGGCTCTACTAGACACGGCTCCGAGACATCCTAGGACACTTTTAAAACCTTAGGCTCTGATACCAAGTTTGTCACGCTCCAAAACCGAGGGACGAGACCGGCGCCTAACCGGATGATCCCGGTCAAGCGGAACTGGATTGCCTTTCCTACCCAACACATTACCCCATGTTTATAATATACTAATTTATAAATGAAATACCAAATGGAAAAAAGTATGAATTTACAACATAAGTCCATTTTCCTCTTTTAAAGCTTCAACATTTGATAATCCCAAAATATACAAACTAAGCACAACATTTCCAATATGGGACCATGATTACGAATAATTACAACTACTACCCAAAATATTTACAACCCACACAGTGTCTACGGAGCCTCTAAAGGTACAAAGAAGAGTATACATACTTGCTGGCAACAAGGCCCCGGCTATACCTTAAGAGAACCAAAATATACGAAAGAGATGACATGGACTACGCAGGGCCCCAAGAGGAATGTGGCTCACCAGTACTGCTGAAGGGATGAAGAGAAGGCACCACTATCGGCGGATGGAGAGCTACCGGATATAGAACCACCTACATCCATATAAAATATGTAGCGCCCCCAGCAAAAGGGACGTTAGTACCATGGAATAGTACTAGTATGTATGAACAAACTTTAGTCTAAGTAAAATCAAAAAGCGCACAGATAGGAGGCAGTCAAAGAAACCAAACCAATATTGCACAGAGATACAGAGAATCACAAATGAGGTTTTCACAGTTTCTTATTTCAATTGTTCTCCTGTTGCAGCGCGCAACCCGATCCCACCATACAATCATATTCCACCCTTATTCCTTCTCATTATTCCACCCTTCTTTCTTCTGTTGCGGCGTGTAACCCGATCCCACCGTACAATCACATTCCACCCTTATTACTTCTCAACATACCACACTTATTTCACCTATTGCGGCGCGCAACCTGATCCCATCGGACATCATTTAGACAGCAACAACAATCAACAATTCAATCACAAGGATTTCTATCATAAAGAGTATAAATTCATAACAACCAAACAACCATGTGAAATCAAGGGTACAATAATCTTTACCAAGTAGTCAGTCATGTACGGTACACCATACCTATTTAGCTTAATTAAATCAATTCACATTTCTTTCTCATCATTTGCTACACAGCCATTAGCATTTAGATACATTCAAAAATTGAGTTCGTTACCATTTTCATTCATGTAGTAGCACTTCTTTTTATACCGATGAGTTCAAGCATATAACGAGTTTTGCACATGATAGGGTAAGCACAAGGAATTATATTTCACAATCTCAAATAGCACGGAGACATGGTAATCAAATAAGGCATTCAAAGAGCATGGTTCTTCACCTCATCACAATGGGACAATCGATTCATATACAATCAAGACAGGAATTCATACCGATTGCTCGGACACTAACAAGGCGACTCTACAAATATTGAAGTTTGCCATACATACCTCAAAGATCTTTTCCTTAAGTTATACAATACACCAACACCTCTAGAATGACAATCTATAAGGAGATAACGGAAATCGATTAATAATTAGGAAGATTACCCATGGTGTAACTCTCTTAGGAATTTCATCAAACACCTAACATGTGAAGTAGACTACAAGGTTTAAAAATGGAAATTCCTTCTTCCCTAACCAAAATTTTAACATGAACTACCCAAATTAGTTCTTTAATATCACATACTACAACTTAGTCCCACATGCATGGCCTATTTTTAACCCCACAATACATTTTTGATCTCATAATCTCATATATGAAATATTAGAAACATGACTTACCCGGAAGATAGTGAGCTAGTGATTAGCATGCTTGATTATTGAGGATTTGTGCAAGATTGATGATTAGGAGGCTAGGTTCCCTCTTTCTCTCTCTAAAATTCTCTCACCTCTCTCTAGAGTTAGTGTACAAATAGTCCCAAATGAAGCCCCAAAGCTTATTTATCAAAGTGGGTTCGGATATGAAAAGTTCCAAAAATGACCCCCGAAGTCAATTATGTTATGCAATTATGCTATAGCATAATCGAAATGTGGTCAGAATTCTTGCAGCATAATCATTATGCTATAGCATAATCAACTATGCTATAGCATAATCAACTATGCTATAGCATAATCAACATGCGACAGTGTTGAACCAAGTCACTGCATGGTTTTGAAGATTGACAAATGTCTACCCAGTTGAACCAGGTCCATCAGGGCAAACTTACTCGAGCAGACCCATTGGCACAATAAGCGTACATACACAGGAGATGAACATGATCTTTGAATCATCCATAAACTAAGAGGTTGTCTCCTAATGTGAAAAGGTTGCAAATTGATAAGAGGTTAGAGTTCGAGTTCAGCAAGGACATAAATAATCAAGGAAGTTGAGATAAACCCAAACACTTCCACCAAGGAAGAGTTACATTAGTATTAAACAAGAACATCTCAACTACTGGCGCTATATAATGTTTAAGCATTCCTACTGAAGAATTGATCGCACAAAGGCAGAAGTGAAACAATAATTGAAAGCAAAATATTCAGAGTTATTTTGCAAGAAGAATCTTTGTGCGACACAAAGGCTACTGACCAGCTAGAAGAACCAGTTCCATCTGTTTGTCTTTCGAGTCTAGTTGGTTATAGTAGATGATTTAATATTGTATCTTTCAGCTTCATTAGAAGCAATTGTAATAGGTACACACTGTTCAAGTTAGACTTAACTTGAAGCTTGTCGCAATAGCTAGAGGCTAGTTTGCCACAAAGGGATTAGCGTTAGTCCTAGGTTTACAAAAGAGTTTATTTTGAAAATGTTGTTTGGCTCAGAATTATATTGAAGAGTTTGGGAAAATCCTACTGAGTAGTAGGTCATGGGTTTTTTCACCTTTTGAGCCAGGTGTTTTCCACGTAAAAATCTCTGTGTTTTTACTTTACTGCATTTATTATTCCGCACCAGTAGAAGTTGGAACACCAAGAAGAACCAGGTTCTTCTATTGAGACAACACTCAAAAATTGGACACCACACAAATCACCCCCCTCTTGTGTGGTATTGAAGTATAAAACATCAATTGGTATCAGAGCAGGTTATCCTTGAAAAGTCTAACACCTTGGAAATGATCAAAATGAGTGCACCACCTGGAAACTGGGAGGTTCAATGAACTACAAGGCCTCCACTCTTCAATGGCCAGTATTACTCTTGGTGGAAGAACAGGATGAAGGACCAGTTGATTGGAGAAGAATATGAACTCTGGGACATAGTCACTGATGGTCCTCTATCCACCATGAAGAAGACTACTGAAGGTGTAGATGTACCAAAGACTAGAGCTGACTGCACTGCTGAGGATTTGAAGAAATGGGAGAAGAATGTAAAGGCCAAAAAGTGGCTAGTGTGTGGACTAGGTCCAGACGAGTATAGCAGGATCCTAAGATGCACCACTACCAAAGAAATCTGGGATACCTTGCAAGTAGCCCATGAAGGAACACCTCCAGTGAAAAGATCAAGAGGTACTCTACTATACTCTCAGTATGAAAACTTCACTATGAAAGAAGGAGAAACAATCCAAGAGATGTACACAAGGTTCACAACTTTGACAAATGAACTTAAGTCTCTTGGTAGAGTCATTCTTGAAGAGGACAGGGTAGAGAAGATCCTGACAAGGGTCCTGCCAATTTCCTAGGAAAGTAAGATCGCTGCTATCCAGGAATCCAAAAATATGGCAACCCTCAGATTGTACGAGCTAATTGGAAACCTTACTGCTTATGAACTCAGAAGGCAGACAATGAAAATGGATGCTCCAAAGAAGGAGAGGAGTCTAGCACTGAGGATCACTGAGGGAGAATATTTGGAGGATGATGAGATGTCCATGATTACCAACGAATTCAGAAACTTCCTCATAAGGAAGAAAGGAATCTCTAGAGGAGGAAACTACAACAAAGAAAAAGCTCCATAAAGGCCAACCAACGAGGGATGCTACAAGTGTGGGAAGACTGACCACCTTATCAAGAACTGTCCTCATTGGGAAGTGGAATGGAAAAACGAGAGATTTCAAAGAAGGAACAGGAAGAAGGAACTGGTCCAACCCAAGAAAACCACAACAAAAGCTATGGTTGCTGCTTGGGGGGAAAGTTCGGATGAAGAATCAGAAGATGGTGAGAATGAAGATCAGGCGCTCATGGAAATTAGAGAATCTGATGAGGAATCATATGAAGAACCATAGGTAAGTATCTCTCAANTGAATCTGAAAAGAAAAACACTATCTTGTTGAACCAGGTTCATCCACTTGAAACTGAGATTCTAGAACTAAAATCTGAAAACTTAAAACTAAGGCTGGAATCCAGTAAAAAGGTTGTTGATCATTCTCATATCATATTAGAAGAAAATGTGGGAAAACTTAAAGACAAGATGTATGCCAAGGATGAACAGATAAGGTCACTTAAGAAGAACTTGGTAAAGTCAAACATGAGTTAGATCAAACTTGTAAATGGAATAAATCCTCGGATGCCTTGACATGGCTTCAAGAGAATCATAGTAGCAACCGGAGAGGTCTTGGCTTTAGGAGTCAATTGCCCAAGGGGGATCCCAAAAGCAAGTGTCTCACTCTCCCTGAGAATAAAATTTGCACCCACTGTGGTACGACTGGCCACTATAAAATTGAGTGGACTGCAAAAGAGCAGCCCAGTCGAAGAAATGAGAGTTTTGCTAAAACGAAAGACTGGCTACCAAATTGGGCCAGAAAAAGCTTGATCCATCCATTCTCTCATAGAAAAGGACCCAAACTAGTTTGGGTTCTTAAAACTAACCCCTGATTCTTTTTGTAGGTTCAAGTGAGAGGAAGCAACCAAATTTGGTATTTGGATAGTGGCTGCTCAAAGCATATGACAGGGAACAAGGAACAGTTCCTTTCACTTGAAAGCCTCAAATGAGGAAATGTCTCCTTTGGAAATGGAAAGAAATGTGAAATTATAGGGGTTGGTAAGGTAGGTAAGGATGACACACGTTCCATTGAACATGTGTACTTGATAGATGGCTTGAAATATAGCTTGATCAGTGTGTCACAATTATGTGACAGAGGTAACCTTGTTGCATTTACTTCCACAAAATGTTTTGTGATCAACCTGCTTACTAACAAGATTGTTTTGCAGGGAAAAAGAATTAATAACATCTATGTCATAGACTTGTCCACACTGTCTAAAAATGAACTCACGTGCTTAAGTGTGTGGGACAGTGATCCCCTCCTTTTGCACAAAAGACTTGGTCACGCGAGTCTGAATCAGCTTAACAAATTAGTCTCTAAGGACTTAGTGGTATGGCTTCCTAACATTAAGTTCAAGGAAGACAAAGTTTGTGAGGTATGTGCAAGGGGGAGGCAGGTAAGATCCTCATTCAAAAGTAAGAAATGGCCAGTACCACCAGGACATTGGAATTGGTTCATATGGACCTATGTGGTCCTATGAGAACTCTGAGCAGAGATGGTAAGAAATATGTAATGGTTCTAGTTGATGACTATTCAATGTTCACTTGGACCTTATTTCTGACATCTAAAGATGAAACTTTTGATATGTTCACTTCATTTGTCAGAAAAACTCAAAATCAGTTAGGAAATCAACTAGCATCCATAAGATCTGATCATGATACTAAATTTGAGAATGCAAAGTTTGCTGAGTTCTGTGATGAACATGGTATCAATCACAACTTTTCTGCCCCTAGAACCCCACAGCAAAATGGGTTTGTTGAAAGAAAGAATAGAACTCTTGAAGACGTGGCAAGAACCATGCTTCTTTCTGTCATACTACCCCACAGCTTCTGGGCAGAAGAAATAAACACTGCATGCTACATAATAAATAGATGCATGACCAGGCCACTGGTAGAGAAAACTCCTTATGAATTACTTAAAGGGAGAAAGCACAACATATCCTACCTTAGGGCTTTCGGATGCAAGTGCTTTGTGCAAAATAATGGAAAATATTCCCTAGGTAAATTTGATCCCAGAAGTGACGAGGGAGTATTTTTGGGATATTCATCACATAGAAAAGCTTATAAAATGTATAATAAAAGAACTATGCGTGTAGAAGAGAGTTTGCATGTTGTCTTTGATGAAACTAACACTCTTTATGAGAGACAGGAACCAGAAGATGAAGAGCTTGGACTAATGAGAAGAAGTGAATACATTGAAGAAAATATGGAAGTTAAAACAGGTGACGGACCAGGTCCAACAACCCCAAGCAACATGACAGGGGGAACTCAACAGGTGAACCTTGGCCCTGATCCTGTTCCACAACAACAAGACACCATGGAACTATCTAGAACTGAACAGTTGGTTCTCAAACCACACAGATATTAGAGTTCTCACCCTCTTGGGAACATCATACCAGATTTGACATCTGGAATCAAAACAAGATCATTCTTGAAATATCTGTGTGCGTTTGATGCCTTTTTATCCTTTATTGAACCAAAGAACATTGATGAATACCTACATGATGCTGACTGGGTAAATGCCATGCAAGAAGAGCTGAATCAATTTGAAAGAATTCAAGTATGGCACTTGTTACCCAGACCACTAAACAGATCAGTGATTGGCACAAAGTGGGTCTTCAGGAACAAGATCGATGAAGATGGAACTGTTACAAGAAACAAGGCTAGACTGGTTGTCCAAGATATAGTCAAGAAGAGGGAATTGACTATGATGAGACATTTGCCCCTGTTGCAAGACTGGAGGCAATCAGACTTCTTATAGCATTTGCTACACACATGGAATTCACTCTCCATCAGATGGATGTTATGAGTGCCTTCCTAAATGGCTATCTGAAGGAAGATGTATTTGTCAAACAGCCTCCAGGTTTTGAAAGCAAAGAGTCACCTGACCATGTATATAAACTTGACAAGGCTCTTTATGGTCTCAAACAAGCACCTAGAGCATGGTACGAGCGACTATCAAAATTCCTGCTAGAACATGGGTACAAACGAGGCAAAATTGACAGTACCTTATTTTTAAAGGAAAAAGGTAAGGATCTCCTCATTGTGCAAATATACGTGGATGATATCATATTTGGGGCAACCTATGAAAAATTGAGTAAGGAATTTGCTATGCTTATGGGAGTGAGTTTGAGATGAGTATGATGGGTGACCTAAAATTCTTCTTACGCTTGCAAATCAAGAAAAACTCAAATTGAACAATGATCCATCAACAAAAGTATGAAAAATAATTGATCAAGAAATTTAAAATGGAAGACTCAAAGGAAATAGACACCCCCATAGCCACAACCACAAAATTAGATGTGGATGAACCTAGTTCATCAGTTGATCAAAAGCTATACAGAGGGATCATTGGATCTCTATTATATCTCACTGCCAGCAGACCTGATATTGTGTTCAGTGTAGGACTGTGTGCTAGGTTTCAGGCAAATCCAAAGGAGTCCCACCTAACTGCAGTGAAGAGAATTTTGAGATATCTAAAAGGCACTACTGATTTATGCCTTTGGTATCCTAAAGGTAGTAATTTCGACCTTGTAGGATATGCTAATGTTGATTATGCAGGTTTCCTGGTTGACAGGAAAAGTACATCAGGCATATCTCACTTTTTGGGCTCCTGCCTTGTGTCTTGGGCACCAAGATACAAAACTTAGTAGCCTTGTCTACTGCTGAGGCTCAATATGTGGCTGCAACCTCATGTTGTGCTCAGTTGCTATGGATCAAGCAACAACTCATGGATTTTGGTATGGATGTTAGATGCATTCCTATTTTCTGTGACAACACTAGTGCAATTAGTATGACAAAGAACCCGGTTCATCATAAAAGAACCAAGCACATAGATGTTAGACACCACTTCCTTAGGGATAACTATGAAAAGGGAATGATCTCAATTGAATTTTGTGCTACTGACACAAATTGCAGATATCTTTACTAAAACATTGAGTAGGGAGAATTTTGAGAGAAACCGGCTTGAATTATGGATAATTAAGATCACCTAATTGAAAAACAAAAATGAAAAAAAAAATTGAAAAAAATAAAATAATTTTTGTTGGCTAGATACACTAAAATAGATAATTAACCAGACTAATCATTTCTCAGTAACATGACTTTATTGCCATACTCTCTTGCCATGTATTAATATGATTCCCTGGTTGCTAATTATGTTTTTCTATCTTTGTAAATTGAGGCAAATTAAAGACTTTAACACGATGAACCTGGTTCATCGCTGCTGGTTCATCTGACTGACAAGGTACGTGCTCATCTCCATACACTTATTAAATTAATTACAGTCACACTTGAGCAGGACTCTATCTATATTTGGTTCATTTCAAATTCTTTGTACTTATCCCAAAATGAACCCGTTCCAAGAAGTCCCATCGCTACTTAATTAGCCTAGATTTAGGGGATTCCTAACCGTCTAATCAATGACAGTGCTACAACGTTTAGACTTCTACTTGATTACTAAGCCTGACCGTTGTATAATTCATAGCCACATCTTATAAAAGGGCAATCATTACCTCCCCTATTAATAACATAACAAGTCGAACCAAGTTCATCATTCTTCTCAAACCAAAACTGATCAACTCTCTACTTTTCCAAAAATAATTATTCATAACAATGTCTTCACCACCCCCTGCTTCATTTTCCTCCACAAACCTTGATCAAGGGGAAGATTCTTCAAGTTCTAATTCTCCATCAGTGTACAGTTCACATTCACCAGTTAGATCTTCAATCCCCCAAAACCCTCCAGTTCTTGAGCCTACTCCTGAACCTACACCTACCCCTACTCCAGCCCCTAAGGCACGTAGAGTGGAAATGCTGGCCAGGAAATCAATGGCTTCTGGCTCTCGTGCAAGATTCTTAGAGGAAATTCTCAAAACTAGCGAGACCCAAGATTCTGAATCCTCAAGTGAATCATTCAAATCCGCAAATGAGGATGAAGCACCATGTTCATCTAGTTCTGAGCAAGGTAATCTTGAAATTGAATCTGAAACTACTACTACTAAAAATATGTTTGATAGGCAGAGAAAACTGGGAAAAAATAAAATTCTTGAGAGAGAGTGAGAAGGAGGCTCTGTAAGGGGATCTGGGGAAGACGATGCTACGTTGGATATTTGTGGCCCCGCTCCTGTGATTGATGAAGAAGGAGTCACAGACTTAGGGGGAAGTGTTGCTGGGGAAGCAGCAACAGGTCTAGAGAGCCTACAAAAATCAGTAGATGAACCTGATTCATTTATTGAGGAGACACTAGCTGAAATGCTGAGGAAGCTGGGGGAGTCCTACAATCCCAAAAGGAAAATAACTTCAAAATCAAATAAGGTTACTACCCCAGTCCCAACAAAGAAAAGAAAAGTTTCTATATCTGCTGATGCTCCTGCCCCAAAGGTTCGTGCTACAAGAAGTGTTGTTCAACAAGGAGAAGAAGAGTTGGAAAGGGCTCTGAGAGAGAGCAAGAAAAATAAGGCTACCAAGGGAAAGGAAAAGGTAGGAGAGCCTATTGAGGCTGTTATTGTTGATGATGATACGATGGACCTGGTCCATCCTGAGGAGCAGCCTGCTCCAGTTGTGGTGGAAAAACCTAAACCCAAGAAGGCTAAGGGTTCTTCCAAGAAGTCAGCTTCTGTGTCTTCCACACCATCAAGCACTGCAAAAAGGACTAGGTCTAAGGCCAAGAAAGTGAACGTTGTAAAAGAAGAAGAAGAATGGAGTGGAGAAGAAAAGGAAATGTCTGGTGAGTAATCGGACAAATTCACCAGGTTTTGCAAGCGTACAATTCTTAAGGGAAAGCTGATGAGAGATCTTGAGGAATCAGGAATGATCTTCCTGATGAATGCTTTGGAGGTGCAAGGTTGGAAGAACATGATTCTTCACCTTGAAGGCAGGTTGGCAAGGAACGAGTTGGTGGAGTTTATGGCCAATGCAATTGTCAAGGATGGCAGGGTAACTTCCACAGTTAAAGGGATTCAAATCACGTTTGACGCGAAGGAGCTGGGAGAGATTCTAAATATCCCTGTTGAGGGCTATGATGATTACACTAGGCAAAGATGGCCTAATCTCGATGGGATGGCCTCAGCTCTCAACATCACCAGATGTTTCTGCGAAAATGAAGAGGAACCTGAGCCTAGGCCAGTGTTTAAAAGTGAAATGAGGCCCCATCACAAGCTATTCTTCGAATTTGTGATCAAGTTTCTGCTGCCAAGACAAGAGCGTAGGCACATTGCAAGCTATATGGACTTAAATCTTATGGAATTCTTGTATAGGGGTAAGCAGATAAATTGGCCAGCTTTCATCATTCAGCTCTTGGACAGAGTTGTGAATGGAACCAAGGCGCATGCTATTCCTTATGTCTTTATTCTGACGGTTGTGCTTGCCCATTTCAAGGTTCCGGTGAAGAAAGTTGAAATGGATAATGCTAAGGATTATTTTGGGAAGAACACTTTGCTGACATGCGATTATATTGTCAATGTTCCTGAGGATGAACCTTGTTCATCTAGGAAGCAGCCAGGAAATAGCAAAGTCAGGTCGTTGGTGCAGGAAGGTGAGTTTAAGGATGCGGAGATCCTTCGATTGAAATCTCGCCTTAATAAGGTTAAAGCTGAGCGGGATGCTCTCAGATCTGAACTAGCTAAAGAGAAGGAGAAGAATGAAGGTGTTCTTCAACAAATACTTTCTCTCATTCAAGCCAAAACCCCAACCTCATCTGCCCCATCCCAACCTTAGGAAATCCAGTGCCACCAAAACCCCTCTCAATGCCCAGTTCGGGATTTGTTCTGTTTCTGTTTTCTTTGTTTTTGCTCATGGTAGTGACTACTTTAGTTTTTGTTTGTATGGTGCTTGAATTACGTTCTAATCAATGAATTCTGTTGTTTTAGTTAATTGACTTCATCTCAGCTTCTTATATAGCTTACATTTTATTGGTTTCTTTTGATGATTAATCATGTTTTGAACCTGCAGTTGACTCAATGGCCATGAGTAATTGTTAAAAACTCTGGTAAGTTTATCATTTTTCAACTTTTCGATGATGCCAAAAGGGGGAAGATATGTGAGCTTTTCAAAATTTCAAAGAATTGTGATATTTATAACCTAATGAACTTGGTCTCTCTATGATAAATGCTTAAAACTATACAAAGTGTTTGAATATTGTACAGGGTTAATCACAAAGTTTGTCATCGTCAAAAAAGGGGGAATTTGTTGAACCAAGTCACTGCATGATTTTGAAGATTGATAAATGTCTACCCAGTTGAACCAGGTCCATGAGGGCGAACATACTCGAACAGACCCATTGGCACAAGAAGCATACATACACAGGAGATGAACATGATCTGTGAATTATCTATAAACCAAGAGGTTGTCTCCTAATTTGAAAAGGTTGAAAATTGATAAGAGGTTAGAGTTCGAGTTCAGCAAGGACAGAAATAATCGATAAAGTTGAGATAAACCCAAACTCTTCCACCAAGGAAGAGTTGCATTAGAACTAAACAAGAACATCTCAACTACTGGCTATATAATGTTGAAGCATTCCTACTGAAGAATTAATCGCACAAAGGCAAAAGTGAAACAAGAATTGAAAGCAAAATTTCCAGAGTTATTTTGCAAGCAGAATCCTTATGCGACACAAAGGCTACTGACCAGCTAGAAGAACCAGTTCCATCTACTTGTCTTTCGAGTCTAGTTGGTTGTAGTAGGTGATTTAATATTGTATCTTTCAGCTTTATTAGAAGCAATTGTAATAGGTACACACTGTTCAAGTTAGAGTTAACTTGAAGCTTGTTGCAATTAGAAAGAGGCTAGTTTGCCACAAAAGGATTAGAGTTAGTCCTAGGTTTACAAAAGAGTTTATTTTGTAAATGTTGTTTGGCTCAGAATTGTAGTGAAGAGTTTGGAAAAATCTTACTGAGTAGTAGGTCGTGGTTTTTTTTCCACCTTTTGAGCCAGGTGATTTCCACGTAAAAATCTCTGTGTTTTTACTTTACTGCATTTATTATTCCGCACCAGTAGAAGTTGGAACACCGAGAAGAACCAGGTTCTTCTATTGAGACAACACTCGAATATTGGACACCACACAAATCACCCCCCCTCTTGTGTGGTATTAAAGTATAAAACATCAGACACCATAATGATTTTTCCCGAATTTTCTCCATTATGCGACACAAATGCGGTCCACATAGTCGTTTTGCGATCGCAAAAATGTCGCAAATTCAGCCTTTGGTAATTTGATCATAACTTTGTGTAGGAATGTCCAAATGATGAACGGTTTGAAGCGTTGGAAACTAGACACGAAGACCTTTCATTTGATAGGTTATTCATAACATAATACCTTATATATATATTTATATATGCCCGTTCAAAGTGTGGACTAGTGCAAGTACCTTTGCAATTTTAACCTATTACGAAAGTTTCCCATTTGGCTTAGAATTAGGCCTCTCCTTGGACCCCACCTTACTTATTGTATGACTTATACACTTGTTTACCATATCTAATTCACTTACATCATATATAAAGCACATAAAATATTATAATTAGTCTACCTGGCACCCCGAAATCCTATATTGCTTAGCAAACTTTTCCGGGGCCTTACAACACAAAAATCAGAAACCCTAATGAACAAAATATGGTAAAGTCACAAAAAAGCTCAGAAAATTCGTGGGAAACATGTACACATACAGATTAAACGAACAAAATCATCAAAACAGACTCAGAATCCTAAGATTAAGGCAAAGCCACTTAGGGTTTCCAACATGGTAAGTCAGATGAAGGAAAAACACAAATAAATCGTGCAAACATAGTAGAAATTATAGAATAATACTTAAAATCATAAAGAGAATCGTTCTTTTTTTAGAAAGATGTTAAGAAACCCTAGCTTGAAGATTAAGAGTCAATTTTAAAGAAACCTCGGAATCTTTAAGAAAAATAACAAAAATAACTCAGAATACATCCAGATCTCTCATAGATCTAAGAAATCGAGAGCCAACACTTAGGGTTTTAGTGAGATAACCCGAAAAGAGAGAAAATCAGCTCAGAAACTTTAGGTTTTGGCCGGATATGGGAAGATCTTATTCGGACAGGCCAAGGGTGGCTTGAGAAGTCATGAACAGTCATGGGGTGAGGTGAACCGCTTCAGGATCTCCTGAGGACCTCAGGACAGTGATACCCGGTGTAGGAGGGAGCCATGAAGCTAAGAGGGGTGAGGACCCATGGTTTCCGGCAAGAGAGGTACCCGGAGAAGACGAACCATCTTCATCGGAGAAGAAGAGACTGGAAGTATCTAGAGAGAATCGGAGAGATAGAGAGATAATGTGAGAGGAATCAAATGAGGGGAAGGGGGCAGGTCATTAGGTCTATTTTAGGTAAATATTAATCTAAGTCGTTGATTCAAATTAATCAACGACTCAGATTGATCGAAGGGTTGGGCCGGGTAGAAATTTAGGTCTGGGCTGGGTACAAATGCAGGTTTGGGTTGGGTAATTGGGTTGAATTTAGGCTACAATTGAAATTAAAAGATGGCTATTAGTTAAATACCCTTTAAAATAGGTAAATAATTAATAAAAATAGCCAATAATTATAAAAATGAAATAAATGCTAAATAAATGAGATTAAGATAATTTTCTAATATTAAAAAATATAAAATGACTAGTTATTGGTTTAAATGATATGAACATATAATTAGGCGATAATTGTAAAATTGTTGTAGTTATAGCTAAATAATGTCAAATTGGCTAATTTATGAAATAATTAAATCCTAATAGGATTTAAAAATGATACATTGAGCTGGGAAATATTTTGAAATGATTTATAATACAATTAATGCATAATTATTTAATAAAAATACTGAATAAATGTGAAAGGGAATTAACAAAAATATGGAAAATTATGGAACAAGGCGAGTATCATGAAAAGTGATTTTGAAAGCACATATGCAAATTTTAAAATATTTAGGGAAAAATTGGGTATCAACAGCTGCCCTTCTTTACCCGGAAAGGATGAAAGAGTTGTCGGGCAAAGACATGATGGCCAATCTTGACCGAGTGAAATGGTGTGAAGGAATTTAGGCCGCACCCTGGTTTCTGAGTTGCCTACATATCCCTATTTTTACAGGAATCAGGCCGTATGTAGTTCAGGAGTCATCGGCGAAGTATACAGATGAAGTATTGCAAAAACGGACGCAACGTATAGGGTTAGGTGAACAAGCGGTTTGCAGGGGTGGTTAGGAGAACTCGAGCGGGTCCGCTCCTACCGGGATGGCCTTTGATTGCCGTATTACCTGCAAATAAACAATACAAGCATATATTGTGCGTAATTTAAACATGATGCAAATTCCCGTTGGACCGTGAATGCTGTCTTTGGACGGTTAAGGATGACGCCCTTAGACCATGATGTCCTGGGCCATGAATTGCTCGATGCAGGATTCGCAGGCCATGAAATGATGTTCTCGGTCCATGAGGATGGTGCCTCCGAATGATGACGCCTTTGAATAATGATATGCAAAATGATTAAAGAGATCCTCAGGCCATGACATGGTGTTCTCGGGCCATGAAGATGGTGCCTCCGAACGATGACGCCTTTGGATAGGTTGGCGATATTTCAGCCTATGAAGATGCAATAGTATGATGCTGACAAGACAGAGCTTAGTCTTGCGAATTAAAGGGGTAGAGCTTAGTCCAAAATGAAATCCAAATAAATGATGCTTGATACAACAATGATTGTTTTTGAGAAGTAATTGGAGGCAGCGTTTAGCCTCGGAAGGCAGGATAGTAGCCTTATGCAAATGCAAATGGAGGTAGAACTTAACCTCGGAAGGCAGAAAGGTAGCCTTATGCAAGAATGCAATGCAGATGGAGACAACGTTTAGTCTCGGAAGGCAGAATGGTATCCTTATGCAAGAATGCAAATGCAAAGGGAGACAACGTTTAGTCTCGGAAGGAAGAAAGGTAGCCTTATGCAGGTTGGAAGGCAGAATGGTAGCCTTATGCAATGCAGATGGAGACAACGTTTAGTCTCGGAAGGCAGGATGGTATCCTTATGCAATGCAGGTGGAGACAGCGTTTAGTCTCGGAAGGCAGAAAGGTAGCCTTATGCAAGATACGAATGGAGACAGTGCTTAGTCTCGAAAGGCAGAAAGGTAGCCTTATGCAGGTTGGAAGGCAGAATGGTAGCCTTATGCAATGCAGATGGAGACAGCGTTTAGTCTCGGAAGGCAGGATGGTAGCCTTATGCAAGATGCGAATGGAGATAGTGCTTAGTCTCGGAAGGCAAAAAGGTAGCCTTATGCAAGAAGATAAACGACATTAGGAATTCTTAGCTGGTGCTGGATTGCGTCATTGCGATTATTGAGGGCATTATGCCTGCGGGGCATTATTTGTATTGATAATAGATGATGGCAAGTGTGATGGTATTTAGGATTGTGAGTTTGTCCTTTTGTGTGGACATCGAACTTTGGCCTTTGCGATTGTGATGAAATTTGAGACTTCTCTGCGTGTTTGCTCTTTTGTGCCTGCATCCAAAGAAAAATCGTGAGTTTTGTAAAGGGGAGGGTTAGTTCGTATCCTCGCTGGCTTTACTAGACTGGCTTGACCTGATGATACAGTCTGCATCATTAGGGGTAGAATTTGCTAAACAAGCGGTTTCAAGAATAAGTATGCATGATTTTGTAAAGGTATAACATAAACATGTAATCTAAAATAGTTTTAGATGAACCGATGATCGTGACACGGTTCAAGACATTGCAACCTCTCCTGCTACAGAATTTTGAGGGTCCTCCTCAAAATTCTGCCCCAGTTTGATGGGTGAAGGCTTCTAACTGGCGATCGGCTGAACATGCTTCAGAACTTCCTCCTCAAAATTCTGCCCCAGTTTCCAATTGAGGGGGGAAATGAAATTTTTATTGAATTGTGACCAAACCCATAGGGCTGCCTACGTATCCCCTCTTAAACGGGAATCAGGTCAGGTGTAGTTCAATTTACAACATTGATAGAAGCATAAAAGATTACACGTAATAGCACTTGACTGCATCTCAATTGATTGGTTTCGGCCAAACCTCCCCGTCCATTTCTGCAAGTATAAGTGCTCCTCCTGTCAACACTCGGTGAACCAGGTATGGGCCTTGCCAATTGGGAGAGAACTTCCCTTTGGCTTCGTCCTGATGTGGGAAGATTTTCTTTAACACCAGCTACCCTGGTGTGGACTGTCTTGGCTTGACCTTTTTGTTGAAGGCTCTGGTCATTCGGCTCTGATAGAGTTGACCATGACAGACCGCATTCATTCTCTTTCCGTCTATGAGGGCTAGTTGCTCATAACGGCTCCTTACCTATTCTGCGTCACTGAGCTCAGCTTCTTGTATAATTCTTAGAGATGGGATCTCAACTTCAATGGGGATAACAACCTCTGTACCGTAAACCAGCATATAGGGAGTTTCCCCAGTTGATGTGCGGACCGTGGTGCGATATCCCAATAAGACGAATGATAACTTCTCATTCCACTGTGTGTGCCTTTCTATCATCTTCCTTAGTATCTTCTTGATGTTTTTGTTGGCGGCCTCTACAGCTCCATTCATTTGCGGTCTGTATGCTGTGGAATTCTTGTGTTTGATTTTGAAAGTTTCACAAATGGCTTTCATCAAGTCACTGTTGAGATTGGAACCATTGTCGGTGATGCTTGACTCTAGAACTCCAAACCGACAGACAATGCGGTCGCGGACAAAGTCGGCCACGACTTTCTTAGTAACTGCTTTGTAAGATGCTGCCTCAACCCATTTAGTGAAGTAATAAATGGCTACCAGAATGAACCTGTGTCCGTTGGAGGCGGCAGGCTCGATTGGTCCAATAACGTCCATGCCCCAGGCGACAAACGGCCATGGTGAGGTTGTTGCATTGAGCTCATTTGGAGGTACTTTTATCATGTCTCTGTGTATCTGATAGCGGTGGCATTTCCAGACATACTGGATGCAGTCCGTTTCCATAGTCATCCAAAAGTAACCAGCTCAGAGTATCTTTTTTGCCAGAACAAAACCATTCATATGTGGGCCACAGGTCCCAACATGAATTTCCTCTAGTAGTTTTGATGCTTCTTCTACGTCAACACACCTTAATAGCCCCAAATCGGGAGTCCTCCTATACAGGAATCCTCCGCTGTGAAAGAAATTATTGGATAGTCTTCAAAGTGTGCGTTTCTGAGTGGGATTCGCAAGCTCTGGGTAATCACCTTTCGCCAAATATTCCTTGATGTCATGAAACCAAGGATTTTCGTCTGCTTCTTTTTTGACGTGGGCACAGTAAGCTGGCTGATTATGGATTTTCATTGGGATGGGATCAATGAAATTTTTGTCTGGATGTTGAATCATAGAAGACAGAGTAGCCAATGCATAGGCAAACTCATTCTAGATTTTGGGGACGTGCCGGAATTCTATCTTCGTGAACCTCTTTCTCAATTCCTCCACGTGATGCAAATACAACAGTATCTTGGAATTCTTGGTTGCCCACTCTCCTTGTACCTGATGTACCAGTAAGTCTGAATCACCCATCACTAACAACTCATGGACGTTCATGTTAATGGCTATGTTGAGCCCTAAGATGCAGGCCTCATACTCTGCCATATTGTTAATACAAGGGAATCTGAGTTTGGCTGATACTGGATAATGCTGACCAGTTTCTGATACTAGGACTGCTCCAATGCCAACTCCTTTGAAGTTTGCTACTCCATCAAAGAACATCCTCCAACCGTCATAGGATTCTGCAATGTCTTCTCCTATGAATGATACCTCCTCATCGGGGAAATACATTTTTAGGGGTTTGTATTCTCCGTCCACATGGTTCTCAGTGAGGTGGTCTGCCAGTGCCTGTCCCTTGACTGCTTTCTGAGTTACATGTCGAACTCGCTTAGTAGGATTTGCCACTTGGCCAGCTTGCCAGTGGGCATGGGCTTCTGGAAGATGTACTTTAATGGATCCATACTTGATATGAGATATGTTTTGTAGGAACAGAAGTAGTGCCTCAACATTTGAGCGACCCAAGTCAAATCACAGCAGGTGCATTCCAGAAGAGAATACCGAGCCTCATACGGAGTGAACTTCTTGCTGAGATAGAAATAACTTGTTCCTTCCTTCCTGTTTCATCGTGTTGCCCCAGAATGCAGCCGAAAGCTCCATCTAACACGGCAAGGTAGAGTAACAGAGGTCTACCTGGCTCAGGTAGTACCAAGACTGGCGTTGTTGACAAATATTCCTTGATTCTATCAAAATCCTTTTGGCACTCATTGGTCCATTTGGTTGCAGCGTCCTTCTTCAGCATCTTGAAGATCAGCTCATAGATAACTATAGACTGCGATAAACCGGCTGATGTAATTAAGCCTCCCCAAGAAACTCATCACATCTTTCTTGTTCCTTGGCGGCGGCAGTTCTTGAATAGCCTTGAGTTTTGACAGATCCAATTCTATTCCCCGGCGGCTCACAATAAATCCTTGCAACTTCCCAGCAGGAACCCCGAATGCACACTTCGCGGGGTTCAGCTTCAGGTTATATTTCCACAACCTATTGAAGAACTTCCTCAGATCTTCGATGTGGTCCGTGTCTTTCTTGGACTTGATAATAACATCATCTACATATACCTCGATCTCATTGTGAATCATGTTGTGGAATATGGTGGTCATAGCCCTCATATAGGTGGCCCCTGCATTCTACAGGCCGAATGGCATCATCTTGTAATAGTACACTCCCTATGGCGTGATGAAAGCCGTTTTCTCAGCATCTTCCTCATCCATCCAAATATGATGATAACCAGCGAAGCAATCCACGAATGATTGTACTTCATGCTTGGCGCAATTGTCAATCAGGATGTGTATATTTGGCAAAGGGAAGTCGTCTTTCGGACTGGATCGGTTGAGATCTCGGTAGTCGACATAGACTCTGACCTTCCCGTCCTTCTTCGGCACAGGTACAATGTTGGCTAACCATGTTGGGTACTCAACCACCCTGAGAACTTTGGCGTTGATCTGCTTGGTAATTTCGTCCTTGATTTTCAAACTCATGTCGAGTTTGAACTTTCTGAGCTTTTGCTTTACCGGTGGACACATTGGATTGGTCGGCAGTTTGTTAGCCACAATAGACGTACTTAGACCAGTCATGTCTTCATACGACTAGGCGAAGATGTCTTCATACTCCTTCAAAAACTCTGTGTATAATTTCAGTCTCGTCCAGGTTGGACTTAGGTCTGTTCTCAAAGCTTTCAACTTCTTTGACGATCTCGTCGGGTATATCATCATCTTCTGAATCGATGTCCGTTTGTTGCGTTGTCTCGTTGCATGTCATTGGTTCATCAAGACAAGTAATAGTAATGTTGTATAGATAAAGTAATAAGAGAAAGTAGTAGCAATACATAAGAGAAATTAGAAAATGCTTTGATAAATTGAATAACTGTTTTGAACATTGAGGATCTTATTGCATGAATTGAAAAATGCGGAAAGGAAAAATCATTTAGCAAATAAAACAGTAAGTAATGCTTGTTTTAGCCTTGCTACCCCGAGGCTCGTCGGGCTTTGGTTGTCCTGATAGTCCAATTTTTTAGGTATGTCCCTCTGCTCACAGCCTGTATGGAAGGGCCTTCCCCCCCTCCTCCTCGAGAATAGCACAACAATCCATATCATTGTCCTCCAGAAACAAATTCCTCATTGTTGCAAGTGCTTCTTCTTCGTCTGACCCATAAATAACATCGGCCTGCTGGAAGGTTCTTGCCGAGACCTTTGCCAGGCTAGTACCCATTCAAGTTTAGTATACTCTCGATTTTGCTATCCCACCATTTGTCCTTGTCGATGGCATTGACCCGTTCAATGTGGTGGTAAGTTTCTCCACCCAATTTTCTTCTTCCTCCGATCACCGGAATAGTCTGGCGATTGTAAATAGGGTTGCTACCGTCACCATGAATAATCACATCTTGGTGGTTCCACTCGAACTTCACTACCTGATGTAGCGTTGATGCTACGGCCCCGGTAGCATGGATCCATGGTCGTCCCAATAGCAGGTTGTAGGATGTCGGTACATCAATCACTTGGAAATCTACCTCGAACCATGTTGGTCCCATCTGCAGGCATATCCTGATCTCCCCAATGGTGGACCTCTGAGAACCGTCAAAGGCTTTCACGTTGATTGATCCATATTTTATCTCATGCAGTCTTTTACCCAATTTCTTGAGCGTTATCAACGGGCAAATGTTAGGACTGGATCCTCCATCGATCAAGATTATGGTGATGAAATAATCTCTGCATTGCACAGTGATGTGCAATGCTTTGTTATGGCCCAACCCTTCAGGAGGCAGCTCGTCTTCATGGAAAGTGATCTTGTGACTTTCCAACACCTGGACCACCATATTGGCCATTTCCCCACTAGTGATGTTGTTTGGTACATACGCTTCACTCAACACCTTCAACAGAGCACTTCGGTACGTCTCGGAATTCTGCAGCAAAGAGAGGATGGATATTTGTGCTGGCATTTTTTTTAGCTGATTGATGACCGAATACTCCTTAGCCTGTACTTTCCTCCAAAGGTCGTCCGGACCTGTCTCAATAAGGGGAGGCCGGTTGGCAGCCTGCTTACTTGATTCGGCCAGATGCTCAGGGGTATAAACCCTACCAGTTCTCGTCATACCCTGCTCTGTGACAGCTTCCTCAGTTTTGACCTTGCCTTTCCTTCTCGCCTCGGCTGTATAATCCCACGGGATAGCACTTGTATAAAAGGGTGGCGTGGTCGACATCGCCACTGGAATTGGTGCGGCTATCCTTACTTCAAATGGAACATGTGCCTTGGGTGATAAGACTGCAACCTCAAATGGTGCGGGTGCATTCGTCGGAGACACGAACTCAACTTCAATTGGTACTGGTGACTTCGCGGGTAGCGTTGCTTCAAACTCAAGAGGTATGGACATATTTACCTCAGCATCCCCAGATGGTTGAATCTGGACTATGATCGGATTGAGAGTGACTGCTGGTTTCTTTGGATCATCTCCATCCGCGATCAACCCGATTGATCCCTCGGGGTCCCAATCATCTTCTATTTCAATCATATGGATACCTCCACCCTTATGGTCTGGCAGAGGATTGTTGCGGACGTTCGGCGCGGGCTCCTTTGCCACAATGATTTTGTTATCAGTCAGGGACTGTATCTAGTATTTCAATGAGTAGCATTCATCGATGGTGTTCCCTTTCATGCCAGAGTGGTATGCACAGGATTTGTTTGGGTTAACCCACTAAGAAGGGTTCTCAGGGGTGGCAGCAGGGATAGGGGTGACGTAACCGGCAGCTTTGAGTTTCTCATACAGCTAGTCAATGGGTTCAGCTATGGCGGTGTACTGTTTTGGAGGTCTGCGATCAAAATTAGGTCAAGGTCTAGGGAAGTATTGACGGGTAGGGGTGATTGGTAATGAGATGGCTGAGAATTATAAGTATGGTAAACAGGAGCGAGTTGCGAGTATCTGGGTGAAGTAGGTTGATATGTGGGTGGTGGAGATTGGTAAGTGGGTGGAGGAGCTTGGTATGAAGGTGGGGGTGCTTGGTAATTCGGGGTTGGTTGGTATGTGAGTGGAGGTGTTGGATAAATTTGGTATTTGAGTGGGGATTTGGCTCTTTGTGCAACCATTACAGCTCCCACGTCCCTTTTCTTGGACACACCACCGGACTGTTAAGCCTTGTTTGTAGCTTGCAAGGATTTAAAATTTGTGACCATACCGCTCTTAATACCTTCTTCAATCCGCTACCTTAATTTGATAATGTTGGAGAACTTGTGATTCTCAATCATCATCAATCGTTCATAGTACTGCGGGTCTTGGGCCCGGACAAAGAACTTGTTCATCTTCTCCTCTTCTAGAGCAGGTCTGACTTTAGCAGCTTCGGACCTCCAGTGAGTAGCATACTCGAGAAATGACTCTGTGAGTTTCTTCTTCAAATTCTGGATATAGAACACGTCTGGTGCGTTCTCTGTGTTGAATCTAAATCTGTCCATAAAGTCAGACGCCATACCTACCCAGTTTGACCACGTCTTGGGATCTTGGCTGATGTACCAAGTCAATGCATCTCCCTTCAAACTCCTCATGAACAGCTTCATGCGGATCCTTTCATCATTTCCTACGCTAACCATCTTGTCACTAGGTCCTTAGATGGACCCTCAAATCACCAGTACCGTCAAACATCTCGAACTTCGGAGATTTTTACCCCTCGGGCAGTTCGCCATCAGGTTGTATACAGAGGTCTTCATAATTCAATCCTTCGATTCCCTTGGTTCCTTCAACACCCTGAACTCGGCTGGTCAGCTTCCTTAGTTCCTCATCCAGGTTCTTGATAAGCAGGTCCTTTTCATCCGACTCGGACGAGTGTGGGATAGGTGGAGTGGAGTGTGGCATGGTCTCCACGTAGATGGGATTGTGGAAATGGTCCTTTGTGGGGTTCTGAGGTTCTGGGATAAGTAATGGAGTGTTGTTTGAAGTGTGGCAAGTATTGCATTGTGTTGGGAGAGTTTGGTTCTTTGGCGGAGTGGTGTGATGATTCTGTTGTCTTGGGATATTTTGTGGAGGTGTACGTTTTGAGTGTTTGGGAAATGGACGTCTGGGATTTTGAGGGAAAATGACAGGTTGGCCAGATTCGAACCTGATCGAGCTCTTCTTGAAATTTTAGCAGTTTCTGTTCCAGTGGTGACATTTTCTCATTTGGGACCTGAATACCTCGGCCATCAGTGGTCGCTAGCCGTTCAACCATATTCTCCTTCCTGGTGCCGCTGGATTCTTCCATCTTACTCTTGCCTTTGTTCTTGCCTTTAGAAGGACTAGGAGGAGGATTAGGTGGAGGGCCCTTGGATCTTGTGAGATAAGTTGATGATTCCAGGGTGCACGAACTAACCTTTGGGGAGGGGAACAATAAAGAAAATATAAATAAAAACAAAAGGTAACCAAGTCAGTAAGGATTATGAAAAACATTGCAGTATTTAAACACATAGTGCGGGCATGTAAAGCGTGTCCTAATTTGGGAACCTCTTTATGCCCGAGGTAGGCCTAGCGACAAATTGATTTGGAGAACTTAAAATGCTAAATGCCTCATTTTATTGATAAGAAAATAGACAAATCCCAAAACGACACTAAATAAACGAACAATAAAAGTGACTAATGACCATTGGCCTCATTACATTGATAGGGAAAAAATAAAAACATTCCTATGTATTTGGTCCCAGAAGGACCTTCCCCATACTTGACATTCCTACTTCCCTCGAACAACTTTCCCAGCTCGCGAAGTCAAAGCGACAGGTATGTTCTGGCTAGATATCTTCCTTCAGTTCCCTCAGCCCTTTGGCAGTCTTTGACCCTTTTGATGAATATCTCCTCCAGCTCGACTATACCTCGTTCAAAGTATCCCAACCTCTTGTTGGTGCTGATAGCCATGTCTTTCCACTCCTCGATCAGCTTCTTGTTAGATTCATGTATTTTGTGGTGCTGATCCTCACACTCACGGATCCTTTTGCGCAGCTGGTTGAACTTGACTTGCGCTTCAGCCCTTTCATCTATAACCATGTGACCTTGGATGTACCCTGGCTTGCTCTTATTACCTCGATTATCTTCTAACCAACCAGGATAGAAAGGGGTACAACCGGCATGATACCTGTCTGGCTCGATGGTGTCCTTCTAAAGTATAATCTCGCAGTGCCACAGGTGATGAGCTTGGCACTTGTGAGGAATGTCATCATTTTGAAAGTCTGCTCGAAGATGGCTTATTTTGTCGACCCTGGGTATGACTTGCTTCGTACCCGCTTGCCTCATAACTCGAAGAGGGATGTAAGGGTATGTCCCCTTTAAACCAATCAGTATTAGAAATGGTGCATCTCGGGATCGGATGATGAACTCATCTGTCGGAAACCACTCAAACATCCATTGAACCTGTTCTTCAGTCCGATTATCAAAGAGCTCGACCCATCCTTCGGCATTCTCAGGCTGAGCAAACATGTCGGGGATGTAATTCATTCGCTTTGGGTGATGGAAAGTGATGTGGTCATCCCAGATCCTTCGATGAATGTCTTGTCGGTATTCACCTCTTTGGAGGTGTTCCCTGAGCCAAAGTTGAAGTAATAGATTGCAACCTTCGAAATGTCTTGCCCCTTGTTGACACTTCTCCAAGGCCCGATATATGTCTGCAATGATCATAGGCACAATGCTGAAGTCTTGCCCATCAATCCCTTCCATTAGTGTCTTAGTTACCATGGCCAGTCAGGTATGAAATATCTCCTTCTTCATTGGAAACACGATCAAACCCAAAAAGCAGAACATGAAGACGAACACTCTACGATGGATGTGACCCAGGGAGGAGATAGCAAACTCGTCATGGTAGGTACGATATGATTTGTTGTGGCCGTACCTCTCGTACAAATAGTCAAAAGGTATGTATGACTACTTCAAGCATACCGGTTCCGCATTCTTCTTCAGACCCATCATTTTGAGGAAACCTTTGCCTGTGCGGTTCTCGGGCATCAGCAACCCCGGGGTTTCCCACACTAGGCCAGCCAGTCCTCCTATTTCCTCCAGCAAAGGCATCATTTCAATGTCCCCAAAGCGGCACATGGACCTTTCTCAATCCCAGAATAAGGTAGTAGCCTCTATTATCATTTTGTTAGGATGGATTTCTAAGAGAGATGATAGATTTCCCAAGTATTTTCTGACGAGAGTTTTGTCACTGGAGTGTAGATCTTCCCACCAACTCAGTAGTCTTGGGTGGATGTTGGAGACCATGCCGAATCTAGGGACTTCGTGCCTTATATTTCTGCAAAGTAAATAAGGTTAGGCCCTTACCCCCGCCAGACTCGACTATTTAACATCAACAATTAGCATGAAGCATTTAGTTCTCCAAATAAATGCATAGAACGTGATGATGTCCGTTTGGGTTTAGGGAAACCCGGTGGACTTTTGGTTAATACTATCTTAAAAGTTATCGTGCGGACAACACTTTAGCCTGGCTAGGTTTGACCATGATGCATGCAACAATGAAACAGAGTAAGGTTTCTATGGGGTTTTAGACTGGTACCCTTGAGCGAAAAACTCAAGGGGTAAGGCACAGAATCGTCGACTGCACCGCTGATCGACTAGTTTTACCGCAAATAAGCCTTTTTGAATTTAGGGGGTAATAATATAGGAAGAGCGCAACCACTCATCAAGCGTTGCTATAGTATTTTGTTTGGCACGATGGAGTATGAATATTGAGCATGATTATGCTGTAATAAGCATTAAAAAACAAATTGTCATGTATTTGCACGTTAAGGAAAATGGTAAATACAACAATTATAATTTAAAGCGGTCACAAAGTAAAACAAACAAAACATGTCAGTTTCATTTAGGAAATGAGTAAATAATTGAAAGAGATAAACAATTAATTGCACATAAAAGGGAAAATGAGAGGGTACAAATATAAACTCAGACAAATTCACAAAGCGGTTTGTAACGGTAAAAGCCTAAATATCCCCAGCAGAGTCGCCATGTTGTCGAGCCCCCTTTTCCCTCGCGGAGATCGGGTTCAGGACATTTTGGGTTGAGACAACTCTTTCCTTTTGGGAAGGGGTTTGCATTTTTTTAGAGTCGCCACCTAACAATTTTAAATGTGCGTTAGGGCACCTAAGGGGTTCATTTACAAATACGTTGTTAACTAGAGATAGGGTAAGGGATGGAAATTATCCCAAGGCGAAGGTGTTAGGCACCCCTCAGGATCCACAAATGTGGTTCCCGGCCAAATAGGTTTGTGAATTTGTACGATTTAGCAAACAAACAAATAAAGGCTCAAATAAGAGGAGGTTTAAGTCCTTAAGCATACAAGGTGTTTGAAAACAGTTATAGAAAGGCTAAGTTTTGAAAAGAGTTTCAATCTAAACATTTAAAGTAAAGGTTATTCTAGGTTTGTGATAATATGGATCACATCAATGCAATACCCGGTATGACACTCCTCAAAGAGGGGCTACACATGGTATTAGCGCATCGGTCATCATGTCCATATTCTACCCGTTCCCACCCCGTGAAGGTGATTAAAGCGCGGAATGGTCACGAACTCTATTGTGTGATGTTACCCGCCCCTTCCTATTAGTCCTAGAGGAGGTTGGGACTACTATCCTAAAAAGGAGGTACTAATCAGACCCTCAGGTTTAAAAGGTAAAATTCTAATGTGACAAGTAAAGAACACGTAGGACTGCAGCAAGTGGGAACACATAGGAGCATATAAGAGGCTCAGAGTTACCTACGCAGATAATGCACATAATCAACACGACTCAAACACAAGTAAAGACAGTGTTTTAATTCAGAACCTAAGATATGGTGTCTAAATGAGTTCAGAATGTAAAGAGATATGTAGACCTGCCTTGTTACTCAAAAAAAGGGTCCTAATCAATTTGCCTACTGGTTTTAGCATGCTGGTAGTTAAACATGATCACAAAGACAAATCTGGTTTTTATTCTCCTGTAATTGATTACCTAAGGCTTGCCTAGGTGTAAACTAACATGCAACAGTTGTACAAGTTTGTTAAGGGATTCCAGATTATCAGTAGCATGTGATTCTAAATGTGCACAAAGTGTTGATTGACAGTTTATTTAGAACATGGGACTGTGTTTAAGCTATGTATGATCCTATGAACATGATATCTAATATGCGTAGGCAGAGATGCAGAATGATTATATGCAGAATTCCTAGACAGGTTCTTCTAAGTGCATAAAATCACAGTATTTTGAACATACTTTCAGAAGATGCAGCAAGTATGAAAATGACTGATTTAGTGGCAGATTGTTACCCTAAGCAGTATTTCTAGGTATACTACAAGATTATTACATTATTGCACAGCTTCAGGAACAACATAAGTGACAGGTTTTAATAGTTGTTTGCCTATAACATGATCTCTACGTATATAGCATGGTAAAGCATGATTGCAGATTTGTTAACACATTTGTTTAAGGCAGGATTTAAATTACATTCTCAGAATCACATGATAGCAGTTTTTTTTAATTGTTATTACGGATCCTATGAACAGAATTTTCTAAGTGAGGATGATATGCTGAAAGGAAAGAAGGTGTATCAACATAAGTGACAAAATGTATGGCATGCTTGATCCCTAGACATGGTTACTAGTACGCACATAGGAAAAATAAACCTAGAGAAGCATGATATCTACCCGTACTATACTATGGCATGCATACCCCACCCATTTTCACTATCCAGCCCCAGAATAGTATTTATAAATTATTACAAGCCTTTGAATATGAATTAGATGATTAAGATAGGAAAAGAAGAAGTTAACTATAGGGAGCCTTCCATAGTAGGCCCAAGTATCCAGGTCCTCAATGCCATGTACTGTTATTTCATAACCTTTCATAATCCGGTTGCGTCAGAGTTTCCTAAGGATCTCAGAGGATCCCGGACAGTGCTCACACCCAGATCTCATAGCCAAGATGGAGTAAGTGCAGTGTGGAAGAGCCAACTCTTTCTGTGTTAAAGTTCAGAGGGAGCTCAAGGTCACAAGGCAATGCTCACATAAGCGGGGCAGATCTTAAGGGGAGAAAGATTATAGTAAAAGTGCAGGATGTTTGAGAGAGTTTGAGTAAAACAGTTTTAAAACAGTTTTGAGAGAAAAGGGAGAGGTTTAGGGGGAGTAGTTTAAAAAAAAGTAAGACAATCAGCATAAACAACATACCAACACAGCACACATAGAACGAGAATATGAACTAGGACAAGTTCAGCAATCACAAGAAGGGGATGAGGGACTAGGGATAGGTATGAAGCACATAGGGATAGGAACACAATAGGCAGAGTTACACATAAACTCAGAATCAGAGAGATACTAAGGAATTCTAGGTACAGCATGTACTTCAGTATTACAAATGAACTAAGTAACATATACCACAGATTTTTGTAGGTCAGGAATCATAAGTGGGGCAGAATCACATTGAGGTATACAAAGGGGGACAATACTTCATAAACATGCTGAGTCTAAAGGCAAGGGCACATTGATAATCATGCTAGTAGAGCAGTAGAGTAGACATGCTATTTGTAAGTTGAACAAGAACCATAAGTAAAACTATATTAAGAGCAAGATGAATTGAAGTACCAAAGAAACATATTGCTTTTGAAACTTAAACTAAAATTAGGACATACTAGTGTATGAGAAACAGTAATGCCAAAGCAGAGTTAAGAGAGAGAATAATTAGCCTTGGCTTGTAGCCGACTAATTCAAACCAGTAACAAGTAGCACAAAAAGAGAGAGAGAGAGAGAGAGAGAGAGAGAGAGAGAGAGAGAGAGAGAGAGAGAGAGAGAGAGAGAGAGAGAGAGAAAGTTTAGTTGTGAGAGGGAGTTCAGAACAGTGTGTGCTCCTCTTTCAAAATAAGAGGCCTGGGTATATATAGCTTTTAAAACAGTAGTAAATAAGGTGCATATCAAAGTTAGGCAGAAATTAAAGGAATCATAATCAATCAGTTTAAGTACTTCCTCTAATTAAGGGGTTAACTTTCAAACAGTAAGAACGGGTAACCAATAAGGAAGCAAATCAACATATGATTGGAGCATAACAAATAAGGAAATACTTCAAAATAGTGTAAGTATAGAGCTGATAATTAGGCTAGGTTCATAGAGTCCTAATTAAAGAAACAAATGTTGAGAATCAGTTGACAGCATAATTAACCAAAAATAAGGCAAGAGAATATTTTAAAGATTGAAATCAGTCGAGAATAGAGGATACCAATCGCAGGGAATCAGGGATTCTGCTAGAAGGAAATATTAACCAAGGAAAGTATTGCAACTGAACGGAGCAGACATAGCATAAGCAAGAATAGGCAAATAGGGTAAGAGAATCACATAAATCAGGGATTTAAGTTAGAACATAGTAAATGATTAAAGAAAATAACGGAATAAACATGATACGAGCAGAGGACACAAAGATCAGAAACCCTAATGAACAAAATATGGTAAAGTCACAGAAAAGCTCAGAACATTCGTGGGAAACATGTACACATACAGATTAAACGAACAAAATCATCAAAACAGACTCAGAATCCTAAGATTAAGGCAAAGCCACTTAGGGTTTCCAACATGGTAAGTCAGATGAAGGAAAACACAAATAAATCATGCAAACATAGTAGAAATTATAAAATAATACTTAAAATCAGAAAGAGAATCGTTCTTTTTTGAGAAAGGTGTTAAGAAACCCTAGCTTGAAGATTTAGAGTCATTTTTAAAGAAAACTCGGAATCTTTAAGGAAAATAGCAAAAATAACTCAGAATACATCCAGATCTGTCATAGATCTAAGAAATAGAGAGCCAACAATTAGGGTTTTAGTGAGATAACCCGAAAAGAGAAAATCAGCTCAGAAATAATAGGTTTTGACCGGAGATGGGAAGATCTTACTCAGACAGGCCAAGGGTGGCCTGAGAAGGCATGAACAGTCATGGGGTGAGGTGAACCACTTCAGGATCTCTTGAGGACCTCAGGACAGTGACACCCGGTGTAGGAGGGAGCCATGAAGCTAAGAGGGGTGAGGAACCATGGTTTCCGGCAAGAGAGGTAGCTGGAGAAGACGAACCATCTTCATCGTAGAAGAAGAGACTGGAAGTCTCTAGAGAGAATCAGATAGATAGAGAGATAATGTGAGAGGAGTCAAATGAGGGGAAGGGGCAGGTCATTAGGTATAATTTAGGTAAATATTAATTTGGGTCGTTGATTCAAATTGATCAACGGCTCAGATTGATCGAAGGGTTGGGCCGGGTAGAAATTTAGGTTTCGTTGGGTAGAAATTCAAGTTTGGGCTGGGTAATTGGGTTGAATTTAGGCTACAATTGAAATTAAAAGATAGCTATTAGTTAAATACCCTTTAAAATAGATAAATAATTAATAAAAATAGCTAGTAATTATAAAAATGAAATAAATGAGATTAAGGTAATTAGCTAATATTAAAAAATATAAAATGACTAGTTATTGGTTTAAATGGTATAAACGCATAATTAGGCTATAATTTTAAAATTGTTGTAGTTATAGCTAAATAATGTCAAATTGGTTTATGAAATAACTAAATCCTAATAGGATTTAAAAATGATACATTGATATGAGAAACATTTTGAAATTAATTATAATACAATTTATGCATAATTATTGAATAAAAATACTGAATAAATTGGAAAGGGAATTAACAAAAATATGGAAAATTATGGAACAAGGCCAGTTATCATGAAAAGTGATTTTGAAAGCACATATGCAAATTTTAAAATATTTTGGGAAAAATTGGGTATCAACACCTGTAATATTCCCAGGACGCCATTAGAGACGCTCAGGCCTGAAAATGCCCGAGTTAGGCGAAGCCCCCAATGAGGACGATCCTTTCCAGGGTTGCTTCACTGGGGTCGATGATGTCAATCTTGCTTATGCGTCCTCGACCTTTGAAGAGGCCCAACGTCTCTTCTCCAGTGTAAGTTTTAGTTTTTAAAGTTGCAATTTTCTTAACATTGCAATTTCCTTCCTCGCTTGACTGATCATTCCTTTTTCTTTGTAGGCTTTTATAAAATTCAAGGTCGAGCTTAGCCAATGTGAGGCCGAGATGAACAAGTCCTTGGGCGAAGAGAAAGCCCTGAGGCTCCTTTGCGATCAAAAGGAGGAGGAACTGAAAATCTTCTCTCGGAGTTGGCCAAGGCTCGAGAATATGAGGATGAGCTGGAAAAGCAGGGCGGTAACTATTGTTTTGAAAAAGTACGGACTTGACCTCTCGACTTCGAAAGCTAACACTTCGATGTCTCAGCTGCAACAGAAGGTGGAGATGCTGGAGCGGCTTCGAAGTGAGGTTGGCTAGGTTAACGCCGGGTGCAATAGATGGAAAGAAAAGATGGACATCCTGGATGCGACGAAGGAAGTTGCATTGAAAAAATTATGTGTTGTCGAGACTCAGCTTCGGAACGCCAAAGAGAGAATTTCGGTCTAGGTCGAAAAAATTGTTGAACTCAAGGCCAGTCTTGAAAAGGCCGAAGCCGAAGTTGCTGAAGCCAGTGTCGAGGCCAAGAAGATTCAGATTACGGCTGATAAAACGGTCGCCGTATACTTGAGGGATACCGCAGTTGTTCAAACGGAGTTGAGGGAAGCTGTTGCTCGGGAAAAAATGAAGTATTGACTATGTCAGATGCTGATCTTTGAGGGAGACTCTCGAGGAGATTCATGCTAGGGGCTTCTATCTTTCTGAGGAGATAACCCAAGCTAAGGCAAATGAAGCCGGTGCCAAATTTATTCTCTCCTCCGATGATGATGATGATGTCGAAGGTGGCCAAGGCAGATCCGGAGATGAAGAGGGGGTAGAAGAAGAGACTACTCCCGATGAAGATGTTTCCCCCTAGGGAGAGGCAGTTCCGGGATAAGAAGCTGTCCCCAGGGGGATGCTCCCTCGGTGTAGATAGGAACTTTTTTTTTTCTTTTCTGCATTTCCTTATTTGTTGAACTCTCTGTACATACCATATTTTGAATGTATATAAAAGAAGAAGTTTTCTTGATTGGTTTCTCAATCTTCCTTGCCTTATATTTTTCATAATAATTTCATTCTTCAAGCTATGTATTCGATATTCCTTCTTGAATGGTTTCCTTGTAGCGACTAGGTTCGAAATGAGGATCGAACCTTTGAGGTATATACCTCTAGCTTTGAATAGTGAAAAGTTTTAGACCATAGTCAATAATATTTGTTTGGGCTTGAGGAGATTAAACCCTTGGGTTCGGGCGAGGGTTCGAACCCTTAATGCGTTGGCCCTTAGGCTCTTTTGTATCGGCCCTTAGACACTTAAAAAACGGCTATAAGTTTTCCCTTTTTGGAAAAAGACTTACAAAATTTTTCATGCCCTAGCATATATTTTTTATACGCATTGGGTTTTTCGAGGGTTTAATGGTCGGAACCCCGATTTTCCTAGCTTGTTTGCGTTTATGTGATTTAACATCTCGAAGGTTGATGTTATTGAAGCCTTAACATTGTTTTTTTTGGGGGGGGGGGAGATTTTATCGAAGCCCATGCTTTGCCGATGGTAGCCTTATTTAACAGATTTTTCAAAGTGTTTGAAGGCCTTAGATTATGCGGAAGTCGGACGTCTCCGAGCCGCGTTATTTCGGCCGTGGCCTTTTCATGTGATCGTAGTATTTAATATGGTCATAGTCTTCGATTATGTCTTTTGGACTTGTTTCCCGATGATATTTTGAACTTGTTCGAAATGTTAGTCCCCGAGTGTGATGGCCTTAGCTTTTACGTCGAGGGATGACTCTTTGAGGTCTTACGAGTTTAAGTTTGCATAGTTCGAACGTGTTTGACTATCAATGGTAGTCCTCGAGTAGTCGAGATGTACTTGTGTTTTGGCTCTTGAGCCTTCTCTCATATAGAATTGTATACGGTCAAAACCGGGGAAGGCCGATTATAAGGCTTCTACGGCACTCCATGCCCGACCTCGATAAGATCAGAGCGGAATTTGAGAATCGACGAGGTACATCCCTCGAGGGAGCATATTGAAGGTTCACTGTGCTCGACCTCAGAGCAGTACAAATCTATGACTGTCATCGAAAGGCGGGAAATTCCCAAGGACACGTGATTATGGCTGACAAGGTCTGCAAACAAAGTACGAGTCCGTACATATCTATTACACAGTTGTACCAATAACATTTCTTTTGTCATTATTAAACTTGTACTATGTTGGGATTCCCCCTCCTATAAAAAAGGGACCCTTGTCATTTTGTAACACAGATTAATATTTAATACAATAGAACATTCTCTACTTCTTTGCCTAAACGTGCTCAATAGTTATTCCACTGATTTATTGCTTTCCATTTATTGTGTTCATTAATTGTTCTTCATTTATTGCTCATTATTCACCATTAAAGGCTATCCTGAGGCCCCAATATCATTGCTTCTTCCTTGACCGCCTATTAATAACTGCCTTAGCTCGACCTCAAGGCCCTTGTTCAAGCAAGCTCGAGGCCCTCGCCCTGTGACAATCTTGGTTTGCATACCTTATTTTCTTAGTTACTCTTAGCATTATTCATCTAACATCTAGTATTAAGATGATCACATATTTTTAGAACCACAAAATCAAATTTAATTGTTAATACTATTTTCACGGTAAACAGTTTGCCAATCGTGGGGCTAAAACTAATAGTGATTGTTTTAGTGTTGGTCTATTGAAAATACAAGTTATTCTTCACGCTTTTTCTTGCCCAAGAATCTTTGATTTCAGGTCAAAAAATGTCTAACTCAGTGAATGCACATAACGGTCTTGAACATCATGGAGAGAACGGTGCAGCTTCTTCGGGCGCCGGTGTACCGCTGCAAAACCCTGAAGAGGCACCAACACAAATCCCTGTCGATGTGGGCTCACGCAACACTCAATATGTCAATGTAAGCTCTCATATCGACAGAAGCGTGCACGTAGGAGACCAACACGAGGCGCAGAGAACTCTTGCTCAGGAGGAAAAGGAAATCAGCCTTCAAGTCATTTCCAAAATTCTACTGGCACAACAAGTGTCTATTGCTCAATTGCAAAGTCAACAAAAAACTCCAAGCACAGCAGCACCAGAAATGGCTCCTCGAGTCGAGCAGGTGCCGGAAAGATTGAGTAACAACAGGTCAGCAGCATACCCCGCCGTAATAAATATGCTCGAGGACCTCACAAAGAGGATTGAATTGGGAGAAAAGAAGATAGAAGCTAACGACAAAAAGGTGGAGACCTATAATTCAAGGGTCGGTCAGATCCAAGGCGCACCCCCGATCTTGAAGGGAGTAGATTCAAAGAAGTTCGTGCAGAAACCACTCCCATCGAGTGCTGCTTTGAAGCCCATCCCGAAGAAATTCAGAATGCCCGATATTTAGAAATATAACGGGACCACGGACCCCAATGAGCACGTCACTACTTACACTTGTGCTGTAAAGGGAAATGACCTAAAGGATGACGAGATTGAATCTGTCTTGTTGAAAACATTTGGAGAAACTCTATCAAAGGGGGCCATGATGTGGTATCATAACCTACCCCCGAACTCAATGGATTCGTTTGCCATGTTGGCAGACTCTTTTGTAAAGGCACATACCGGGGCCATTAAGGTCGCTACGAGGAAGTCTGACGTCTTCAAAATCAAACAGAGAGAGAATGAGATGCTGAGGGAATTCATCTCTCGATTTCAAATGGAGCGAATGGAATTACCATCAGTCTCTGATGACTGGGCAGTACAGGCCTTCACATATGGCTTGAACGAACGAAGCTCGATAGCTTCAAAGCAGCTAAATAAGAACTTGGTTGAGTATCCCGCCATTACTTGGGGAGATGTACACAATAGATATCAATCGAAGATCAGGGTCGAAGACGACCAATTGAGAGCCCCCTTTGGTTTAGTATATCCAAACAGGATCCTGGCAAAGGAATCAAGGTCTACGGAAAGGGAGTCGAGATCAGGCACAGAAAGGTATTAGCCGTACGTCGAAGATCGAAGAGACACTTCGAGGCGTAATATACCTCAAAATGATCGGGGAGTAGATCGAGGCCAAAGTTCCTGGGGACTCATGAGCAAAACCGGGTTTGATAGGCATTCGGGGCCAACGGAGGCACCCCGATTGTCGAAATACAATGACAACATTGATGTTTCGGACATCGTGTCAGCTATGGGTAAAATTAGGGATAGCAGATGGCCAAAGCCCCAACAGTCGGATCTGTCACACCCCAAAACCGAGGGGCACGACCGGCGCTCAACCGAGCAAGCTCGACTGAGCAAGCCTATTAGGTTTCATTCTACCCTAAATTAATTTATGAATTAGAAGGAGATGAACTCCATAAATCCTACTATATGACTATTGAATCGATAATTTTTCATCTTTGTCTTTCATTAAAAGTTTAACCATACTAACCAAATTATTACAATTAATAGATATGAAGAAAACATTCTGCCAAATAACAACATTTCTAGTTCAAATTTTTAATACCCGACACCACCCACAATCTGTTTATGGAGCCTCTAAAGATGGAAAAGACAAAGTGAAACTACCGGCGACAAGGCCCCGGATATACCTCAAAGCGTAACCACATAAGCAAAAGAAATGTGACATATTCTATACATAACCCCGGAAAGAAATGAGTCTCACCAAGACTGCTTTGGAGAGAAAGAGAAGGCACCACTACCTGCGATCAGCATTACCAACTTCAGAGCCACCTACATCCATTAAAAGTTATAGCGCCCCCGGCAAAAGGGATGTTAGTACCATAGAATAGTACTAGTATGTATGAACAAACTCTACTCTAAGTAGAATTAAACAGTAAACAAGTAGAAGACAGACATGGAAATCAAACAATACGTCACAGAAATATAGAGAACACAAGTAAGAGTCTCATAGTTTCTTATTTCATCTTTTCATCATTTTGATTAATAGTCTTTTAAAGCCAAGTGCCACCATTTACAACGCCACCGTGTCTTTTACACGTAGTCCGATCTCAGCCCGACCGGATAAGCCATCCCAAGTGATACATCACCAACATCATGATATATATTTATATTTTCGATGTAAATTCCACCATGAGTACAACGTGGAGTCCGATCTCGGCCCGACCGGCTAAGCCATCTCACTTGAATCAGTGAGACATAGCCAACATCATATTTTCGATGCAAATACCACCATGTGTACCTCATGGAGTCCGATATCGTCTCGATTGGCGAAGCCATCTCACTTTGGGACATAACCATATCAATTTAATTATTCGGTTCACATTCCTTTCCCATCATTTATCACACAGTCCTTGGCACTTGGATATATTTTACAATTTGAGTCACATTCCCCTATTTTAACCGTTCAATAGCATCATCCTTCATATTACCAAGTACCAACATATAATGAATTTTTACACAAAAACAAAGGAGCATGACAATCATAATTCTTATTTTCAAGTAGCATAGTGACATGGTAAACAACATACAACAATTTGGGAACAAGAATTTTCAAACTTAACACATTGAGACAATCAATTTTCATAGACTCAAGCAAGGAACTCATACCAAATGCTCGGACACTAAGGGGATGATTCTACAAAGATTACAGTTAGACATACATACCTCACAGAGCTTTTCCTTAAGTTTCTACAATACACCAACACCTCTAGCAATAACAATCTATAAGTAGATAGCAGAAAAAGATTAATGATTAGGAAGATTACCCATGGTTTAACTCTCTTAAAAATTTCATCAAACACCTAACATGTGAAGTAGACTACAAGGTTTAGAAATGGCATTTCCTTTTTCCCTCAACCAATTTTAACAGGAACAACCAAAATTAGTTCTTTAATATCACATACTACAACTTAGTGCCAAATGTATGTCCTATTTCAAACCCCCACAACTTATTTGAACCCTTAACCTCTTGCAATAAATCATGGAAGTAGGGCTTACCCAGATGGAGGACAATCTAGTGCTTATCTTCCTTGATTCTTGAAGACTTGAACAAGATTTGGGTGATTATGAAACTAGGCTCCTTCTTCCTCTCTCTATATGCTCTCAACTCTCTCAAAAATCAGTGGAAAATGAACCCAAATGAAGCCCCTAAACCTATTTATCAAAATGGAGTCGGGTTATAAAAATAGGAAAAATAAGCCTCTGAAACCGGGTCTGCGGTCGCATAATGGACCGCAAAACAAGAATGCGGGCCGCAAAATGCATCGTGACACTGGTGCCCAAAATTGGACTACACTGGCCCATTTTGCGACCAGATTTGCGGACTGCATATTTATTTTGCGATCGCAAAATTGACACAGGATTGCGTTTTTCCAGCCTTTGGTAATTTTATCATAACCTTTTGTAGAAATGTCCAAATGATTAACGGTTTGAAGATCTGGAAACTAGACTCGAAGACCTTGCATCTGATAGGTTGTTCATCACATAAGACTTTATATATATTTATATATGCTCGTTCAAAGTGTGGACTTGTGAAAACACCTTTGGAATTTTTGCCTATTATGAAATATTCCCATTTGGCTTAGACTTAGGCCTCTCCTTGGACCCCAAATTACTTATTATATGACTTATATACTTATTTACCATATCTAATTTATTTATATCATATTTATAGCACATAAAATATTATAAATAGCCTACCTGGCACCCCGAAATCCTAAATTGCTTAGCAAAATTTTCCTGGGCCTTACATTCTCCCCCGCTTAGGATCATTCGTCCTCGAATGAGAGGTAGAGTCCGCCCCAAAAACCTAACATAACATATCTCTTTTCTAACCTACCTCAAGTTCCTAAATTTTGACTAACACCCAAACATTTCAAAAATTTCGGCAGCATCTCCTTTATAACTAGGCCTATCCACCTGCCAGAGAACCACCAAAACCATCCTAACAACTCATCCATAACTCGACAAAGCACCACAATGTATATTTCCATAATACTAATCTCAGTAATACAAGCACTACATTATCATTATGATACATGAACATGGACTGCACATTTTTAAATCATAACACTTATAAGGTACCTTTCAAATAAAAACTAATTGTTATACAATCAAGCGAAAATATTTTCTTTCCACGACACTTTCGACCTTCAAGGTGGCCTCCTCGACTTACAGGCTTTGCCATAACACATTCACGGAAACTATCCCAACCCCCAAACTTATCTAACAAGGATGACAGCTAGATACCTCGCATAAGCTAACTATCCATTAACTTCACCTTAAATAATTTCCACTGGGATGATACACAAAGGATCTCCAACTACCTTCTTAGACATAGACATATGAAAACACAAAATACATGAGGAAAAGCTACGGGGAAACACGACACTCCTAGTGCAGCCTAGTGGGAAATGCGATTATGTACCCTTCATTATCAATTCACATAACATCTCCAGGGGAAAATATTGAGAATAACCTGTTCACCCTCATAAATTCTAAATCTCTACGCGAACACCCAAACTAAACCTGTGGTGACCTTCAACGATTACTCTGAGATGTGTTATCATAAGTTGACCATAAAATTACCTATCAAATATATGTGACCATAGGGTGATGCTTTCTCTTTGACACGTTTGAACCTTTAATACCAAATAGATCTAATACAATGAGGTACAACGGAGTTCAAGATTGGGCTGGAATAACTTAGGAATCCATTAATGTGCTGGGAAGAGTATCTCATGAGGTTTCTACTAACGATGCTGACATGGTTTAAACCCGGTGACGACATCATTTGTCAGATAAATGAAGCATAGTGGTAACTAGTATTCTTAGATGAGGTGGATACCAAGTACGTGATCTTGAGATTAAAATAAGTGGTCATGTATAATACATCGGTTGTGTCCCTGAGTGTAAGGTAAGTAGTTGATCTCAAATGGTAAGACTCTTGCAACATAGGTGTGATCGAGGCCACAAAAGAAATACATGAAATTTGATTTCACTCCTAACAATAAGAGACAAAAGGATTCTATGCCACAAGCGCATGTGGATTGAAAAGAAGTCATCCACTTATGAAATTATCATAATTCGAACAATTTAACCCTTCTTGAAAACTGATTCATTAAAGGATGATTAGAGGTACGACAACTGGTTTTCCGAATCAATGTGCTTATGGTATGTGCAAAAATCTAGAAGCGTCTAATCTCAACCCTCTTACGGGTGAAACCACATAGCTAGGAAATCCTACCATAGGGGTGAAATCATGTATTGGTTAGAGGGGTTCTAATGGTTGACGTAACGCTCCGGGAAGAAAGACGATTAAAACCCCTATCCTCCCTAATGCGGTGGAATGCCAGGTGTAGAAAAATTCCCCGCACATGATAATGATGTTGTCAATAACCCTAGAAGCCGAGTGAGCAGAAAGCCACATAACCTCATCAAATCCGACCCATTTAAGACTTTTGAAAAGGGGACACACTTTGGTTTGAAATCATGGCAAAATAAGCTTGAACTTAAGGAAAATCATTACTTTTGGAACCCATGAGACAAGACCTCGTAGCCCTTGAAAAATAGTCAACAATGGTGAGAAAGTACTTAAAACCATTACGAGTTAGTGTAGAATAAGGCCTCAGAGTGTCCACATGAATAAGTTTGAAAGAATGAGACGTCTTAATGCATTTACCGAGGAGAAGTAACCTAGGTTATATAGTAACAAGGACATCGGAGCAGGTAAATGATTGTTTAGAAGAACATCTACAAGGCATACCATCAATATTTTATTTATTCTAACAAAAGGAATATGTCCTCATCCTTGATGCTATAAGACTTCATCTTTGATGTCATAAAACAGAAAATGAGTTTTACAATGAGGGTTATCAGATGAAGTGGATAGTAAGGTAGAAAAACTAAAGAGCACCATTTGGAATCAACAAGCTTAAACTGAGTCGAAGACATTAGAAGTCTGTAATAAAGGGGAATTTACCCACTTCCAGTGTCCTTTTTAGAAGAGGGGGCTTGTAGAGTACATAAAAGTGAGGTGAATCGAATCGAATCATATAGCTGGATAGCTAGTCGAGAAATGAGATAAGATCGTATTGAAAAAACACGTAGAAACGATACATGATGCAAGGTAAATGAAAAGAAAGTGAGAGAGCTTATGGAAGTAACCTTTACATTGTAACCACTAGGAAGGGTGGTAATATAAGGGATTACGAGAAGCTAAATTTTTGAAAGAATATCTCTGTATGTAGTCACGTGATGCATAGCTGATAATGAATGAAGCAAATTCGTAGCTAAAGTGAGAGGATGTATTGACTTGCCCCCGCCACCTATAATTCTATATCCTTGTTTAGCTATGTTAGAAAACTGAAAATCCCAGTAATATCAGAAGACCGAAAACTAGTTAACTAGAAAATAAAGGTATTGTTACATCTATCCCATTGTCTGGATTCAGTGGAATTGGCAAGGGATTTGGGTGGATTACCATCGATAAAGGAAATTTTATTTCTAGATGACAAAGAAACAATTATGACCTTCCTTCAACAACCGAAATTGGAACTGGAAAAATAGGAAAACAACTAGGGGAAGACAGGGTATATCGGAGGAATTAACAAAAAGAGGACTAGAGGTCTCTATGAGTAAACTCAAAAGCCTCACGGCTAGTGGAGCCACTACTAACATTACAATCAGCTGGATTCGTAGCAAAATAGATCAATTAACAGATAGAGACACTCAAACAATTATTATGCAAATCAAAAGAGGAGCGAAAGTACTCATCTTCCTTACAACCAGAAGGACAACCTCCATGAATAAGATGAACAATAAGAATAAGTAGCATGATCCAGCTTCAAAATTAGAGGCCCGACAAACCCTAGCTTCGATGGAGATTTAGCAATGTCACCAACAATAATTGAGCAGACCAAATCCAGAAAATAACTTGCAAGAGAAGAGGGAGAACTCGCCAAGCAAATGAAAATCTTGTCGATTCCAATCACTAGGCGAAAATAAAAGTCTCAAAAAAGTAGAGTGAGGGCACTACCAAACTAAAGAGGATGATGACACAAGGCAAGATCTTCACCATGATACCATGTTAACATAAAAACTGAAGCAGAAACTCGAAGAAAAATGACCTAGGGTTTTGAATAGAGAAGAATAAATGGTCGAGAGAAAATATCTTTTTGTTTTTGTGTGAAAATATTAGAATTGTTCATCCATTCATTCGGTAAGAAGTTCTTCGGGTATAGTCCCTTGTTAGAGTTTAGAAAGGCGTGTCAGAAATGATAATTCTATAGTTACAACTCAATTCAAGGACATGATTACATAGCTCGATGTCATAAGAGATTGCATAAAAGAAAATTTGCGGTGGAGTGGATTCACGAAATAGTGGATCTCGTTCAAAGAGTAGGTGCATGCAATGTTTTGTGACTCAACATTTATTAAGACCATGTCTATGAAAACTCTTAAATATGGATGTACATATACAACAAGAGTACGTTGGTACCACACCGATATACTATAGGATTTGGTTGTGCAGTGACATTAATAGGGACAAGGGTACTCCCCGTAGCGATAGGTCCTACCAATCCCTCCACGGCTCAATACATTCTCCTAACAAGTCGTTGGGAAATATCCTTCGGACTCAATGGTGGGATCAATCCCTCCTTACATGCTTCAAATTCGCGGATTATGGTATCAAGATTACTAATCTTGATAATAAGACTTCGAGAGTAAATTAGCTCCCAATCTGGAGCTCTATCGCATGATCTGGAGTATCAAAGAAGGGTGTAATTCCTAAATGTCCAAGTAGCCCCCTAATTATAGAAGTGGTAGACTACACACCGATAAAAAGGGGTCTACTAGACACAACTCCGAGAATCCTAGGATACTTTAAAACCCTAGGATCTGATACCAAGTTTGTCACGCCCCAAAATCGAGGGGCGCGACCGGCGCTCAACCGAGCAAGCCCGACTGAGCAAGCCTGTTAGGTTTCATTCTACCCATAATTAATTTATGAATGACAAGGAGATGAGCTCCATAAATCCTACTATATGAGTATTGCATCGAAAATTTTTCATCTTTGTCTTTCATTAACAGTTCAACCATACTAACCAAATTATTACAATTAATAGATACGAAGGAAACATTCTGCCAAATAACAACATTTCTAGTTTAAATTTTTAATACCCGACACCACCCACAATCTGTTTATGGAGCCTCTAAAGATGGAAAAGACAAAGTGAAACTACCGGCGACAAGGCCCCGGATATACCTCAAAGCGTAACCACATAAGCAAAAGAAATGTGACATATTCTATACATAACCCCGGAAAGAAATGAGTCTCACCAAGACTGCTTTGGAGAGAAAGAGAAGGCACCACTACCTGCGATCAGCATTACCAACTTCAGAGCCACCTACATCCATTAAAAGTTATAGCGCCCCCGGCAAAAGGGATGTTAGTACCATAGAATAGTACTAGTATGTATGAACAAACTCTACTCTAAGTAGAATTAAACAGTAAACAAGTAGAAGATAGTCGTGGAAATCAAACAATACGGCACAGAAATATAGTGAACACAAGTAAGAGTCTCATATTTTCTTATTTCATCTTTTCATCATTTTGATTAATAGTCTTTTAAAGCCAAGTGCCACCATTTTACAATGCCACCGTGTCTTTTACACAGAGTCATGTCTCGGCCCAACCGGCTAAGCCATCCCAAGTGAGACATCACCAACATCATGATATATATTTATATTTTCAATGTAAATGCCACCATGAGTACAACATGGAGTCCGATCTCGACCCGATCGGCTAAGCCATCTCACTTAAATCAGTGAGACATAACCAACATCATATTATCGATGCAAATACCACCATGTGTACCTCATGGAGTCCGATCTCGGCCCGATCGGCTATGCCATCTCACTTTGGGACATAATCATATCAATTTAATTATTCGGTTCACATTCCTTTCCCATCATTTATCACACAGTCCTTGGCACTTGGATATATTTTACAATTTGAGTCACATTCCCCTCTTTTAACCGTTCAATAGCATCATTCTTCATATTAACAAGTACCAACATATAATGAATTTGTACACAAAAACAAAGGAGCATGACAATCATAATTCTTATTTTCAAGTAGCATAGTGACATGGTAAACAACATAGAACAATTTGGGAACATGAATTTTCCAACTTAACACATTGAGACAATCAATTTTCATAGACTCAAGCAAGGAACTCATAACAAATGCTCGGACACTAAGGGAATGATTCTACAAAGATTAAAGTTAGCCATACATACCTCAAAGAGCTTTTCCTTAAGTTTCTACAATACACCAACACCTCTAGCAATAACAATCTATAAGGAGATAGTAGAAATCGATTAATAATTAGGAAGATTACCCATGGTTTAACTCTCTTAGGAATTTCATCAAACACCTAACATGTGAAGTAGACTACAAGGTTTAAAAATGGCAGTTCCTTCTTCCCTCAACCAATTTTAACAGGAACTACCCATATTAGCTCTTTAATATCATATACTATAACTTAATCCCACATTCATGTCCTATTTCTAACCCCCACACCATATTTGAACCCTTAACCGCTTGCATGAAATCATGGAAGTAGGACTTACCCGGATTGAGGACAATCTAGTGCTTATCTTCCTTGATTCTTGAAGACTTGAACAAGATTTGGGTGATTATGAAACTAGGCTCCTTCTTTCCCTATCTATATGCTCTCAACTCTCTCTAAATCAGTGGAAAATGACCCCAAATGAAGACCCTAAACCTATTTATCAAAATGGGGTCGGGTTATAAAAATAGGAAAAATAAGCCTCCGAAACCGGGTCTGCGGTCGCATAATGGACCGCAAAAGCAGAATGTGGGCCGCAAAATGCATCGCGAAACTGATGCCGAAAATTGGGCTACACTGGCCCATTTTGCGACCAGATTTGCGGTCGCAGATCAATTATGCGGACCGCATATTAATTTTGCGATCGCAGAATTGACACAGGATTGCATTTTTCCAGCCTTTGGTAATTTGATCATAACGTTGTGTAAGAATGTCCAAATGACGAACCGTTTGAAGAGTTGGAAACTAGACTCGAAGACCTTTCATTTGATAGGTTGTCCATCATATAATATCTTATATATATTTAGGTATTCTTGTTCAAAGTGTGAACTTGTTTAAACACCTTTGGAATTTTTGCCTATTATGAAAATTTCCCATTTAAATTAGACTTAGTCCTCTCCTTGGACCCCACATTACTTATTATATGACTTATATACTTATTTACCATATCAAATTCATTTACATCATATTTATAGCACATAAAATATTATAATTAGCCTACCTGGCACCCCGAAATCCTAAATTGCTTAGCAAAATTTTCCTGGGCCTTAAAGGATCCTTCCCAAAAGGAACCCCAACTTGATGTGTGAATACCATGGCATTCACGGTAATAGGAATGAGGATTGTAGGCAGCTTCGAGAGGAGGTGGCTCGACCGATCAACGAAGGGCACCTTCAAGAATTCCTCAGCAATCAAGCCAAAAACCACTTTCGAGAAAGAGAGGTAAATAGAGAGAATGAACCAGAAGAACCTCAGCACATCATTCACATGATCGTTGGAGGAACCGACATCCCACAAGGTCCCATGTTCAAACGGGCCAAATTATCCATCGCAAGGTAAAAGCAAACTCGGAGCTATATACTCGAGGACGCTCTTACATTAATAGAGGAAGACATCGAGGCCTTGTCCCAACCACATTATGATGAATTGGTTATTTCTTTCTTTTTGAATAACATTCAAATTAAATGTGTGCTCGTGGATCCAGGTAGCTCGGCCAACATAATCAGGTCGAAGGTGGTGGAACAGCTCAGGTTGTTCGATCAAATCATACCCACCTCTCGAGTCCACAATGGATTCAACATCGCACGCGAGACAACGAAGAGGGAAATCATCCTGCCGGTTGATGTGTCCGGTACAGTTCAAAGCACCAAGTTTCATGTCATCAAAGGTAACATGAGATACATTGCCTTGCTTGGAAGGATGTGGATACACAACATGTGGGAAGCACCATCAACTCTTCATTAGATGATGAAGTTCCCAACAAAAGATGGTGTAAGAACGGTGTATGGAGAGCAACATACGGCAAAGAAGATGTTCGCAGTACACGACATGGCATCAACGTCGATATCCTCTGCATCGGAGAGGCCAGATGACAAGCAGGTCCCCGAGGGACAGGTATTCTGTGAGCAATCGAACGAGAATGATGAAGAAGACTTCCTCACTCCTCGAACCTCTGTTGCCCTCGAAGAATCAGATGCAACAAAATCAACGGTCGAAGAGCTAGAACGGGTCATTTTGATCGGACATCTCCCAGATCGAAAGATATACCTGGGAACGGGATTAACCCCCGAACTCAGGAAAGAACTCATTCAATTTCTTATTAACAACATTGATTGCTTTGCTTGGTCCCATTTAGAAATGACAGGGATACCGCCAAAAATAACCACCCATCGGCTAAGTGTCGATCCCAAGTTCAAACCGGTGAAGCAAAAAAGAAGACCTCAGTCCGAGGTAAAACATGCATTCATCAAAGACGAGGTAACAAACTCCTCAAAATAGGGTCCATTAGGGAAGTAAAATATCCCGAATGGTTGGCCAATGTAGTAGTAGTCCCCAAAAAGGGGAATAAGTTGAGAATGTGCGTAGAATACAAAGACTTAAATAAAGCGTGCCCTAAAGACGCATTCCTGTTGCCCAACATCGATCGCTCGATCGATGCCACAGTCGGCCACGAGATCCCCACTTTTCTCAACGCCTATTCCGGGTTATAATCAAATCCAAATGAACCCAGAGAATAGGGAAAAGACTTCGTTCATCACGAAGTATGGCACATACTGATACAACGTAATTCTATTCGGGCTAAAAAACACATAAGTCACGTATCAACGCCTATTTAATAAGATGTTCGAACATCAAATAGGAAAATCCATGGAGGTTTACATTGACGACATGCTGGTTAAATTCGTGCGCGCGGAGGACTATTTCACTCATTTGCAGGGAACATTCGATATCCTTAGAAGCTATAACTTGAAGCTCAATCCCGAGAAATGTGCCTTCGGAGCAGGTTCAGGCATGTTTTTAGGCTTCATGGTGTCGAACAGGGGGATCGAGATCAACCCCGACAAAATCAAGGCCATCAAAGAAATCACGGTGGTAAACAATGTGAAGGTCGTACAGCGGCTGACCGGGAGAATAGTGGCCTTAGGCTGATTCATCTCGAGGTCATCGGATAGGAGTCATCATTTCTTCTCCTTATTCAAAAAGAAAAACAGCTTCGAGTGGACTCCGGAATGCCAACATGCCTTAGAGGAATTGAAGTGGTATCTATCGAGCCCTCATTTACTCCACACCCCAAAGGAGGATGAAACGTCGTTCTTATATCTGGTCGTATCTGAAGTAGCGGTAAGTGGTGTGCTGGTTCGGGAAGAACAAGGTACGCAATTTCTTGTCTATTACGTAAGTCGGACCGTGGGAGATGCTGAAACCAGGTATCCACACTTAGAAAAATTAGCTCTTGCATTAATAAGTGCATCTCAAAAATTGAAGCCTTATTTTCAATGCATCGTATATGTGTTTTAACAACATATCCTCTTTGAAACATCTTGCATAAGCCCGAATTATCGGGCCGATTGGCCAAATGGGCCATTGAACTCGGAGGGTATGATATCGAGTATCAACCCGGAACGACTATCAAGTCCCAAATTTTGGCGGACTTCGTGGTCGACTTTACGCCCTCCCTTGTACCCGAGGTAGAGAAAGAAATTTTATATAAACGGGCACATCATCAGGGATATGGACCCTATTCACTGACGGTTCCCCCAACGTGAAAGAGTCCAGGCTCAGCATAGTTCTGAAACGAACTATAGGTGGTAACTTCGCATCTCGATTCGATATAACCCCAGGTCGAGCTTTAACCTGTCATGTTTCAATCTCGATAATCACACAAGAGGCGAATCCGATTTTGACCGTATACAACCTTCAACCTTATTAAACTATCCCACCAGCAAAAAGAAAAAATCTAATAAATGACGAAAAAATAAAATTTTCTACTAGTTAGTGAAACTGTTGTTAATTTTATTTTTAAACTTTCAAAAGAATAAAAAATAACAATATAACATAAATGGGCTTCACTCTTTTTTTACCATCACTACAAATAGATCAGAAGCTCCACTAACTTCGTCACTACTTGTTTCTTCTCATTTTTCTTACCATGAGACTCCTAAAGAGAGAAATATTAGGTTAGAGGAAGATTAAAAGATGAGAAAAGACGGATGGAGGTGAGGAAGGAATAGGGCAAAGAAAGAGAAAAAAGAAAATAAAAAGAATGAAGCCATCAACTAGCAAAAATTGTCGAAGAAGAAATGGTAATTAAACTTTTAAACATGTTTAAACAAGATAATTATTCGAAAGTGAAACCATTCTACGTACAATTTAACTAATTTTTCAATAGTCACATTGTGTAAAAATTTCATGATATTATCATTAAGGTGCCCCAAAATATGTGCAAAGGAGACGGGATGCCCAAAATAAACAAGAAAGAGCCTATGATGGGCTTGGCTGGTCGACCACTTGGGCCCCAAACAAGAAAGGGCTAGTAATGGCATTTTCAGAAAACAAATGTCATTTGCAGCAAAATATTATTCCTATTGTCCCCCTAAAGGACTGATCTTTAAATATTGCTACTGTCTTTGACATGTTTTTGCGAAAATATGCTTCTTTAATTTTATATACACTATTGTTGACATCTACACCCTTCCATTCTTACATTTATTCTCAAACTCTTCTACTCTTCTTCACCAAGAATGTCATATTCATTAATTTTGAAAGCTTGAAATTCTTATTTTATGTTGAAAACTCGAAATTAATAGTTTATTATTGTTAAAATTGTTTGAATGTTGATTATTTATACTTAAATTTTTAGTTCAAACATTGAATTACTAATTTGCATTAAAAATCTCAACAATCCATTGTTGATCCTTAAAAAGTATTGAAGAATATAAATTAAGTCTTCTTGATTTGGTGTTACTTGTCTAAATTGGTGATTCCATGTTGGTGTTTGGAGGTTTTGTTCCAAAGTTGATATTATTTAGAGCAGATATAGGGTGGTTTGAACGATATTAAAATTGTACTTCAAAAAATACCTTGTTGAACAATACAGATAAGTCATGCCAATACAAAAGAATTTGTGAACAACTTAACAAGATAGACTGAATGTTGATACATAAAATCAAGAAAATACCATAGGCGATGCAAACAATTTAACAAGCACAAAATTATGTCGATACCATGTTACACTCCATGTTTTCGTACGCACAATTACGCTGTAAATCAATTGATGTAAGCTCAAAAATGAAATCAACTTTAAAAGTACATAAACTAAGTTAATCATGTTACCTTGGAGGTTATAAGTATTCAAGATTATGAACTGAAAGTACCAAGAGGATTGGAAGGTTTAGAAACTAAACGAATCGAAGAAAAAAAGTTTTGTCGTAAGTCGGCAAAATTGGAATGTTATAGACCGTACTTTTGGATGCGACTAGGTTGATTAACATTATATTAAGTAAATGTTATGAGTTATTTTAATCGAATGATAGTTGTGTGTTTAGTTTTTAATCCAAACAAGTTTTGAGATATAAGTCGATGAAGGTCGTCACAAGTTACGTTCATAGATTGTACTGAAATTTGGGTTTAATGCTACTGATCTCTTCTCTCAATATACTTGGAATCACAGGATAATCCAACCACAAAATTTAAGATCAAAGATTCTAGTTTCTAACTCATTAAACCGTTTATCGATATGACATCATAGAAATATCTTTCCGTTTTTGCAAGACTGCGCAAACAGCTTCCTATGGGATCACTTAGGCGGTGGTCGACCTGCTTCAGTTTAAAAAGGATTTGGACAACTATTATTGCTCATTATTCGACCTAAATTCGTCCCCAAACTCCTCCTAATCCTCCTAAAAAGATTCCACAAGTTTCAAGGGTGATTTCAAAGTGATTACACCATATTTCAACATCAAAAGCTAGTTCTAGTGAAGAACAACACCTCTTGAGGTTGTGTTGTCATTGAGGATAGTTGTGAGTTGTGTTTGGATGAAATTTCAAGCAGTTTTTACTGGTTATGGTGAGTATAATACCCTACTAAGTTGCTTAAGATTTCCTGTATGTTGGTTAAGTTATTAGGATGATAAACTACAAGATAATACTTGGATTAACTTGAGATGTTGTTGCTCTTGATGGATTATTTTGAAAGTTGCACTTATGAACTTTAAGTGGCTGGAAATTATGAAAAATAAACTGGCTATGATAATGTTAGTATGATTAGTTTTTCTTACATTTCAAGCTTGTTGAGGAAATTGGTAACTAGAAAAGGAAATGGCGATAAAGTACTTGGAAGTTGTCCACGGTGATATTATCTTGTGTTGAGCTATTTTGGGTAACTTTGAAATTGAGTAGAAGGTTGAAAATAGTTTTAAAAGTATATTTATTATACTGGATATATTACTAAGCTCAAGAATGAATGACAATGGGGTTGAAAGGTGCTAAAGGGATTCAATTCGAGCTTGCCGCTTGTCATGATATGTTGATGAATTGTTAATGAAATATTTTTAACCTATTGTTGATATTATTCTTATCATGTTGCTCTGGTTTTTGTTGTTGGTATATGTTATTGTAGGAGGCCCTTGTTACAGGGAAAATATTGCCCGAATTTAAGTAAGTGAACTAGTAGCTTAAGTTAAGGACTTACCCTTTACTCAACACTAATTTTGACTCTCCTTATGTTATGGTAGATTGATTTGAGTTGTTTGAAGAGTTTCTTCGAAGGTATTAAGGACTCAACGGGGTTAAGGTATGTTAAATCTAAACATTTCCTTCATTTTGGAATGATCTTGTAACTACATGTGTTTGATAACGAAAAATAAATAGAAGTTTGTATTTCTAAATTTATGTATATTATCCTAGTCTCATAAATTACAATATTCTCCCTTATTCGACTTTATATTCAGTTAAGTATTATCTTCTTTCAGTCAAGAGAGAAAAGGATATATATATATATATATATATATGTGTGTGTGTGTGTGTG
>MDKH01172559.1:0-15742 GCA_005239495.1 Nicotiana undulata | reverse complement strand
TTTGAGCTTACATCAATTGACTTCTGATGTACTCTCACGTACGAAAACATGGGGTGTAACAGTCAACATATTTTCATGCATCTATGATGTTACTATGTCAAATTATGCACCAAATTGCAAAACGTAGAATGATCTAACCGAACTGTTCGAAGTTTTTGAATTCTGCGGCCGCACCTGAAATTGTGCGGTCCACAAAATTGATTCTAGGGCACCATTAGTGAAGAGGTGGTCTACGACCGCAAAGTAAAATGTGCAGACCACAAAATTCCTATTGTGGCCACACAATAACCCTTTTACTGTCATCAGAGAGTGTGCACTTTGTGACTAAAATGTGCGGCCACAGGTATAATTATGCGGACCGCATAATTCATATTGCGGCCGCACATCAGCCAGTTCTCTGTCATCAGAGAGTTGGCATATTTGGGTTTCTAAGATACGGCTGCAAGTGAAATTGTGCAGAACGCACTTCACCTTTACGGCCATAAAACAAAATTGTGTGGTCCGCAAGTCCTCATCTGTGTCCGTAAGAAAATTGTGCGGATCATAGATCCTTATCTTGCAAGCATACCTTAACTGTAAACCTCACTGTGTTTTCAAGTGTATACTTGCATATCTGCATGTATGTCTGAACATTGAATTGCAATTAACAATCGCCTTTGCTTGATATATACAATGATTTGATCTACAGGCAGAGGCGACACTTCTAAAGGGAAGGGTGAACCTTCTTGGGGTTTAGGCAAGAGTGCCTTACCCCTCGGCCCACAAAGGAAAAATGCAAAGAAAGAAATAGCCGGTAGAGTGAGAGGTGCAAATCTCTATGAGACGAGCTCATATGTCCTGTCGAGGGTAGCATCAGAGGGCAACTCAGCCTCTGTACAGGAGTAGCTGACCATACAGTCAAGGTCGCAAGGGAGATACCAACTCAGGGACTAGTCATCCTATTCTCATAGCACTTCTCAGGGATAGAAAAGTTCTAGTCAGGCTTCTGATCCATCGACTACACCTGTCCCTTAGGCACAAGATACACCAGTTCAAGATATCCCTGATGATGGCATAGGAGGAGATGCTACAGCTGCCGAACTTGAAAGGTCGAAGAAGAAAGAAGTTTGGGAGGAACATTTTGTCAGCCTGGCTGCCTTTACCAGCTTTCGTACATGGTGTCCAGTGAGGTCGCTAACTATTAAGCGTCAGTTTCAGTTTAAAGATTTGGAGAGGTACAACCCCACAATGTTGAGACAGTTCAAGGAACGCAAGGGGTGGATGTGGTTCACCTAGAGTGTCGTAGATGCCAAGGAGTACCTTGTTAGTGAATTCTACGCCAATGTGGCGCATATCAAAAAGAGGACAAAGGTAACCAAAGTGCGTAACCTCAAAGTGAGATTTGATCAGCTTGCACTCAACACATACTTGGGCTTCGAAGATGTTGAGCCGAAGGAATATTTGGAGAAATTTGAAATGGGAGACCCAACCCGACCATGGTTAGCGGAGATTATAGCAGCATCAAGGCCACCACCACCATGGAATTCCACTACGGTTCCTATCTACGGGATCACTCTGAGTTTGGAGGCGAAGGGGTGGAAAACCTGTGTCTGTAGCAGACTGGACCCGTGTCGGAATGAGACTTACCTTCCGATTCCTCGGGCAGTTTTGGTTAGTTCTATTATGGCTGAGTACTCTATCAATGCGGGGGCTGATGTCGGCCAGTATCTTAGTGATTGCTTGGAAAGATGACCCACCCTATCCGTATCCCAACACTATCACAGAATACCTCACAGATGCAAGAGTAAAGTTGATGGATTATGACACAAAGGTGAAGCCGCAAAAGCCTTTTACTTGGTATTCACTGATGAATGCAAACAATCCGAAGAAGAAAATTCAGCCTCCTACCACTGCGGGATAGCCTGATGAGCCAACTATAGTAGCTGCTGAGGCAATTGATGTTCCATCTACTTCAGCCGAGCCTTTCTCAAGTGTTGCATCTATGCCTCCGCTACCATTCACAACCCCTACTGCAGCTCCTTCCACAACTCCAACTTCGGCTTTGAATCTGTTGCCCATGCCTACTGTCCAACTTTCTGTGTTGCGAGTCTCCCAGACATTGGCGAGCCTCAACCACTGGATGCAGACAACAACTCCAAAGCTGTCTGACTTATCCAATACTGTTGCAGCACAATCTACTGCTGAGGCACCTCCGTTTCCCTCAACAGCTGAGGAGATATTGAAGAAGATCCTCGAGAATCATAACACTATTATGGCTACCTTGGTACAACACGGGTCAGTGATCGAAGAGTTGGGAAAATAAGTAAAGAAGATGAGAAAGTCCCAGGCCAGAAAGAAGTTAGCGGACAAGCTCCAGAGACAGGTGACCAAGCTTGCTACAGCTAGATGTTTCCCCTTTGACATGCTGATTGACCCACACCATTCAGGCCGAGATCCTACAACACCATCAACACCGGTGGCACCAGCTGGCTAGTCTGAGGAGCCAGACCTTGTTGCCGATACTGCTGAGGTAGTGCTTTAGATGTTCACCAACCCAACCACACCTAGAGTTGAGGATGATGAGATTCAGTTGGATGAGACTGAGAGCGGTGACATTGTTGGGGACACGGAGATGTCCAATGAGCCATAGGGAGTTTTCTTCACTCTTTCCCCTCTTTTGCTCTTGTTTTTCTAAGCATTGGGGACAATGCTTATATTTATTCAGGGGTGGTAGGAGTGGGTGGGGTGGAGTTTATTGATCATATTTGATACATTTTGAGACATTTGGCCTGTTAACTTGATACTATTCTCTCTTTTCTTATTATGTATATATTCTCTCTCTTTCTCTCATTATGTATATTCATTCTATCTTCAGTAGATTTTGCCTAGTAACTTCTTTATTTTTGTTTCTTTATTAGTTCTTTGTAGAGTAGCAGCTATACGTCGGGTTTCGCAGCATCGGGTGTATACCAAGTCGAGAGTTCCAGGTTCTATTCGCGGGAATTGGTACCTCCCGCCTCTTGTTTCTCTGTATCTTGTGTTAGTTACTTTGTTGTCGTAGTATTTCATACTAGTCTAGTCAGTCTAGTGGGCTGGTAGTTACTATTTGCTCCCTTTGTTGTTCTGTGTGGGTTTTTTTCTCCTTTTCATTTTTAGACCTTCGTAGGTATAGAGACTGTGGTTTGTGATGGCAGAGTAGGGTCATGTCCTCGGGGAGGTCGGGGAGCTCGGGGAGGTCGGGTGGTGTGAAGTGGGGTAGGTCAAGGGTCGGGGGGTAGGACGGGGCCCAAATGGGGTATAGGGAACAAGGTAGCCTGTATGTAGAGAATTGGATCGTGGAATAAAGTGACGTTGACGGGTAAGTCTATAAAGCTGGCAAAGATTCTCCAGAAGAGGAGGGTCAATATAGCGTGTGTACAGGAGACTAGGTGGGTAAGATCGAAGGCGAGGAATGTAGACGGGTATAAATTGTGGTTCTCCGGAGTCGTGAAGGGAAAGAACGGAGTAGGCATTTTGGTGGATAGGGAGCTTAGAGAGTCGGCGGTAGAGGTCAGATGGGTGAATGACAGATTGATGACGATTAAGGTAGTAGTTGGAGGGAGCACTCTGAATGTCATTAGCGCTTACGCGCCGAACAGGCTTGGACGAGGAGGTTAAGAGGCGCTTCTAGGAGGTGCTAGATGAGGTGGTGCGGGGTATTCCGCCTACGGAGAAGCTATTCATAGGAGGGGATTTCACTAGTCATATTGGGTCGTCTGCTGGTGGCTATGGTGAGGTGCATAATGGCTTCGACTTTGGGGATAGGGACGGTGATAGTTTCTCGCTATTGGATTTTGCTAGAGCTTTTGCGTTGGTAATCGTGAACTCTATGCTTCCGAAGAGGGAGGAACATTTGGTTACTTTCCGGAGTATGTCAGTTAAGACTCAGATTGACTATATCCTCCCTAGGAGGTGCGACAGGGGGTTGTGTGAGGATTGCAAGGTGATCCCTAGTGAGAACCTCACAACTCAAGATAGGCTCTTAGTGATGGACGTAGGTATCTTGATGAAGAGGAAGAAGAGGTTTGTACGGGGTTAGCCGAGGATCAAGTAGGGAGCTTTGTCTAAGAATAATGCGCAGGAGTTGGAGGGGCGGCTGACAAATATGGGTGCCTGGAAGAGTGGTGGGGACGCTAGCGCTATGTGGACGGCGACAACGAACTGTATAAGGGAGGTAGCAAGAGAGGTGTTGGGAGTTTCGAAAGGTTACTCTAGAAGGCACATAGGCGACTAGTGGTAGAATGACGTGGTCCAAGGTAAAGTGGAATCCAAGAAAGCAGCTTACATTAAGTTAGTAGAGAGCACCGACAAGGATCAGAGGAGAGAAACAAAGAAAGATATAAGGAGGCCAGGAAGGAGGCGAAATTAGCGGTCACAGAGGCTAAGACTGTTGCTTTCGGTCGGCTTTATGAGGAACTTGGGGGAAAAGGTGGGGACAAGAAGTTATTTCGGTTGGCCAAAGCGAGAGAGAAGAAGGCTCGCGACCTGGATCAAGTGAGGTGCATCAAAGATGAGGACAATTGAGTATTGATGGAAGAGGCCCATATTAGGCAAATGTGGCAATCGTACTTTCATAAACTTCTAAATGAAGAGGGGGATGGAAACATCGTGTTAGGGAAATAGGGCTCTCCTAGAGTCACCGAGACTTTAGGTATTGTAGGCGCATTAAGGTTGAGGAGGTCGTGGGTGCGATGGGTAAGATGAGTTGGGTCAAAGCGACCGGACTAGATGAGATTCTAGTAGAGTTTTGGAGATATGCGGGTAGAGCAGGCTTGGTGTGGCGGACTGGGTTATTTAATGTTATCTTCAGGACAAAGAGGATGCCTGATGAGTGGCGGTGGAGTACAATGGTTCCGGTGTACAAGAACAAAGGGGATATCCAGAATTGTAACAACTATAGAAGTATCAAGTTACTAAGTCATTCCATGAAAGTTTGGGAGAGGGTGGTGGAAGGGAGGATAAGAAAGGCAGTATCTATATCAGAAAACCAGTTCGGGTTCCTGCCGGGTTGTTCTACTACGGAATATATTCACCTTATTAGGAGGTTGGTGGAACTATACATGGATAGGAAGAGGGATTTTCATAAGGTGTTTATTGACCTAGAGAAAGCGTATGACAATGTCCCTAGGAACTTCCTTCGGAGGTGTCTGTTGGTGAAAGGTGTGCTGGTGGCTTATATTAGGGCGATAAAGGATATGTATGATGGAGTTATGTCTCGAGTTAGGACTATGGGAGGTGACTCAGAGCCTTTTCCAGTTCTTATAGGGTTACACTAAGGATCTGCACTCAGCCCATTCTTATTTGCTCTAGTGATGGACGCATTGACACACCATATCCAAGGAGAGGTGCTATGGTGTATGTTGTTCGCTAATGATCTAGTTCTGATTGATGAGACGCGAGGCGATGTTAATGGGAGACTGGAGGTATAGAGGCAGTCCCTGGAGTCTAAAGGTTTCAAGTTGAGTAGGACTAAGACGGAATATGTGGAATGTAAGTTCAGCAACGTGACGGGGGAAGCGGATGTGGAAGTCAGGCTTGACTCACAGGTCATCCTCAAGAGATAAAGTTTTAAGTACTTAGGGTCAATTATTCAGGGAGATGGGGAGATCGACGGGGATGTTACGCACCGTATTGGAGTGGGGTGGATGAAATAGAGGTTAGCGTCTGGAGTATTGTGTGACAAGAATGTGCTACTGAAACTCAAAGGTAAGTTCTATAGAGCGGTGGTTAGACCGGCCATGTTGTATGGAGCTGAGTGTTGGCCAGTCAAGAATTCACATATCCAGAAGATGAAAGTAGCAGAAATGAGGATGTTGAGATGGATGTGTGGGCACATTAGGCTGGATAAGATTAGGAATGAAGATATTCGGGAGAGGACGGGCATGGATCTCGTGGACGACAAGATGCGGGAAGCGCGACTTAGATGGTTCGGGAACGTGCGGAGGAGAAGCCTAGATGAACTAGTTATGAGGTGTGAGAGGTTGACTTTGGCAGGTATGAGAAGAGGCAGAGGGCGGCCTAAGAAGTATTGGGGCGAGGTGATTAGGCAGGACATGGCGCGACTTTAGATTTTCGAGGACATGACTCTAGATAGGAACATGTGAAGGTCGAGCATTAGTGTGGTAGGCTAGGGGGTAGTCGAGAGATCTTCCCTCTTTGTACCGTGTAGTATGATAGAGTTTTGTTTAGGTTTGTTAGCGGTCTATGTTGCTTTCACATTGTTGTTTTGCATAGTTTTGTGTTATTGTCCTTTCACTTATTCGTTGTTGTTATTTTCTTTCTGGCTTCTTTTGTTGTTACATGCCTTTTCTTTTGTTTCTTTTCTAATATTATTGTCTCTCTTTTTGAGCCGAGAGTCTCCCGGAAACAGCCTCTCTACCCTTTTCGGGGTAGGGGTAAGGTCTGTGTACCTTTACTCTCCTAGACCCCACTAGTGGGATTTTACTGGGTATGTTGTCGTTGTATTAGTTCTTTGTTTGATTTAGTAACTTCTTTTTATGTTTTAGTAGATAATAAGCATTTGGTTTTCTTAATGTCATGGTTCTTTCCAAAGGTAGTTGTTGTGTGAACCGGGTGACTCGTCCCAATGATGGATGGCATAAACTATCTTAAGGGAACGAGTCTGTTTTTGTGATTAGGTAATAATAGTAGTAGTAATGAATTAAAAGACCTAATTAAGTCATGCTCGAAGAGTCAACCATGCTTCAATTGGTACTAACACACTTAACTACGTGCTTATGGTTAGAGACAAGTTTTGTTTTGAAATAAATAGCTCTAGTTAGTGACTTTGTGACTCTTGTGTTGACTTTGAAAATCATCGAGTGGTTTAGTTGGACCATAGTGATCTTTAAAATTGAATGTGATCGTTGTGGGCCCTCGACTCTGTCCTCTTTAACAATCCGGCTGCGTGAGGGGTGAGATGAATTGTTTCTAGTCCAAACATCTGTGCGAAGGGTCTAGAACTTGCCCAGTAAGGGTTTCAAAGCGAAATCTATGTTTTACTTGGTTTGAGAAGTAATTGTAGGCTCGCCTTGGCCTATTTGAGTTTTCTATTTCCAACCAACGTCATTATACCTAGTCAACCCCTTTGAGCCTCTATCCTTTCTCATTTGATAACCATGTTACAGGCTTTTACCCGTTTTATCGTAACCCTCTTTTGGCACCCAAGCTTTCCTTATCACCATTCTGAAATAAATGGATCAAACGTAAGTTTTGGGGAGAGATGAGGAACTTGAAAAAGGTATCAAGGCACAAAAAGAGGAAAGAACTTATGAGAAGAAAAAGCAAGAAAATAAATGAGCAAAAGGAAAAATGCAAAAAGTGAATAAGTGGAAGAGTTGAAGGGATTCAAAGAGATGTAATGATCCCAAACATGGAGAAATCAAAAGGAGAGAAAAAGAATGAAATGATCAATAAAGAGTGATGTTAAGTCTCTCTAGTCTCCAATGAAAAAGAAAGTGGCTATAAGAATTGGCAAAGTGTGAGCCAAGAAATGAAAAATGGAGTGCTTAAGGAAAGGTGTCACCCATACGGTATACGACCCTAATCCAAAAACATTCATTACATCCCGAAAGAAGTCCTACTTGATTTCAAGATGAGTGAGCTTACATTAGTGGCGATCTACATGAGGGGCAAGCCTATGGTACTTGAAGCCGTACTTGCGACATTCTCTTGAGATAGATGAGTGAACCTTTCATAAATCTTTGGATTGAGTGCTAAATTTCTTAAGTGATCTAGGCAAATGGAAAGTATAGGAGGAAGAATAGTCACCCATGACCTACATGATAGAGAAAGAGTCCTTGATGAGTAAAGTCAATTCTTGAAGCTCAAATGTTACATTAAAACTATATGTGCATGAATGTTTAACTTGTCGCCTTGTTGATAATACATGAGTAGTGTGGGTAATTGTTGGTCCCAACTAATGTGTAGATGGATTACCTTTGCTCGCTGAGAATGACCCTTGACTTTTGGAGGTAGGAACTAATTTATTTGTTTGAGGACAAGCAAAGACATAAGTTTGGGGGAGTTGATAAGTGAGAAGTTTGACTGCTTATTAGCACCTTTTAGCTTTTGTTTTAGTCAGAAAATATTGAATTATGTCCCCGAAACTAATGAAATTTTACAAATTACAGGAATGCTGGTATTTTGATCTCTCGAGATGAAATCCGACTAAAAAAGGAGTGTTCCGAAGCAAAATGCAATAAAGGGCGCAAAAGCACAAATATGTGGTGCGCATAAGAAATTCTGCGGCCGTAGAAGAAATTGCGGACCACAGACTTCCATGTTTAGCCGCAAACCAAGAAGGAAAATCTAGCAAAACTTTCAGCAATGTGCGGATCGCAAATGAATTATGCGGCAACAAAATTGGGCTAAGAGTAAAAAATCAGAGAGTATGCAAAAAGACCAAGTCCAGAAGTCTTTGTGAATTGCGGACCGCACATGAATTGTGCGTCCGCAGAAGATTGCCTCGCGGCCGCAGTGCAAAAATGTGCGACTGCAGTAGATTGCCTCGCGACCGTAGTTCAGAAATGTGCGTCCGCAGAACTCCAGTTCCTGCCAGTTGAAGAAATCTGCGGACCGCACATGGAATTGTGCGGCCGCAGAACCTCTCGAGGGGCATTTTTGTCAGAGATTTTTGACCCTGTATAAATAGACGAGTTTCACAAAATTAGGTTAAGTTCGAACATCTGAAGTTGCTGTAGCCATTTTTCTTTACTGCTTTAGGAACATTACTTTGGTGTATTTACATTAGATTTAATTATTTTTATCTTCCATTATGGGTTTAATTAGCTTTTCTTCTTTATTTTTTTCAAATCTCATTATGAGTAGCTAGACTTTTACTAGGGTTGTGACCCAACCCTAGTGTGTATACCTTATGGGTATCTAATTTAGTGCTTGTTTACGTTTGTGTATTGATTATTTAGCTTAGTTCGTGCTTTAATTGTAGAATTAATGGTTACAAATATTAGTTCATGCTTATTTGACTTAGTATCTACTTAAGAAAGAGAGACCTAGTCCAGGATAACTTAGCTAACAAGAAATTGGGTCAATTGAGAGATTGATTAACCCAATTAAATGGTTCAACCTAGAGATAGTAATAACCCCACTTGAGCTCTTATCAAGTGCTTTGGGGGATACCCATTTGGTTATGAGAAAGCCAATTGGGCAAAACCACTCTCTGACCGAGAGGTATCAAGTGGGTAGCGTAGAGTTGAGAGGTATAATACATCCCAATCACAAACAAACATTAACCTCTTTATCCCATTAGGCAAACACCTAGGTTATGGTCACATCCCTAGGCCTTTTACCCATTTGGAAAAACCTTAAAAATATTTTTCTCTAGTCTATTTTATTTATCTTGCAATCATTAGATTAACAGTAGAAATAGGAAACCAAAACCTTGTTGTGGAAGTGCAATCTAGATAACCCATTTACTTGATTCAAATATATACTCCTAACTCCCATCATAACTCCAGTGGATTCGACCCCGACCCCTAGTTGGGTAATTATTATTGCATACGACTGTGTCATCTCTCTTATTGAGGTGTGTTGTGGATGTGATCAGTGAATACTAATATTATTATTATAAATAAATACACAAATTGACTTAAGTCGTGCTAGGCACCGTCCTAAGAAATTATTGCAGCAATGTCAATTATTTCTACAGAAATTAAGCCTACCTCTATTTAAGAGGATACCAAACAAATATTAAATTACAAACCAAGCTATTTAAAAGAAGGTAACAAAAGAAATTAGACTACCAAAATGAAAATAAAGACAATAAAGGAAAGCTAGCAAAGAACGAAATTAGAAGGAAAGAAGCATGCATATTTCTTTATCTTGCTAAAGATGATGTCCTTGTCTAGTTGGGAGCTTATTTATAGGCACATGTGCATGGATCCATCAGGTTGAGGAGCAAGAACGTGGCAAATGTAATTGCCACTTTTCAAAAGCATTTTGCCATTTATCTTATGGCTTCTAGAAGGGTCGCCACTCGGTTTTGGGTAAGACACTTGTCCAAAAAGTTTTAAAATATTTCCACTGTCCCCCCTATTTAAAAGACATTCAAAAATAAAGTTGCTGGATTTGTATGGCCCAAATATAATAGGTTTGGTATCTTTTGGACTCTGAACCAAACTTAGATCGATAAAACTTGACTTACAGAATTACTGGTGAAAAATTATATTTCTATGAACTAATAATTCTTAGTGTAAGACATGGATCTTATCAATCACATTTTGACCCCCCCTAATTTTGTTGTTCAACGCCATTTTGCGCCACTAGGCCATGCGCATGCCTAGTTATTCATGAAAGCTCTAGAGACTAGGCTAAAATCTCATAAGAGCGACCCCACTCCACTCTCATATAGGTAAATTCATCAAGTGTATACTGCTTTTAAATACACCACCCATAAGGAATATGAATTCATTTAGAGTTATAAATCAACCTCTCAATTAGTAGCAGTCAAACACTCTCTTTTAGTGCTTCAATGTCAATATCAACATGTTATTACCCATATGAACCTACTTCATGGGATATCCAATCACATAGGCTGGGTTACCATCTCTATTGACAACATGTCTACTTTAACCGCCATCTCGTTTGAGGTTTGAAGAATTAACTTTCTTCCCACAGGTTAGTTAGAGGTCGACCAAATTTATCTCTGACTTCACATAGATAATGGAAGTTATTCCATCTTTTAACAGTGGTTTTATGGCATCATGTCTCAATTTTATGTGTCTACTTTCACAATTATAAGATTTATTTCTTGTAATAGCTATTACATCTTGACAATCACAATGCGTAGACACAGGAGGCAATACATCCTTTATTAAAGGAATATTAGCTAAAAAGTTTCTTATCCACTCAGCCTCAGAACCAACTAACTCCATAGCTACAAACTCATATTCCATAGTCGATCTAGCAATGATCGTTTGTTTAGCTGATTTTCACGATATTGCACCACCACTAAGGGTGAGTACATAACCACTAGTAGATTTTATCTCATCTGAATCAGAGATCCAATTTGCATCATTGTACCCTTCTAATGTAGTATAAAACCCACTATATTGTATACCTTAATTAATGGTTCCTCTCAGGTATTTTATTAGTCTAGCTAATGCAGACCAATGTTCTCGGTTGGGATTATGTGTGTATCTACTTAGTCTACACACAACATAGGATATATCAGACCTTGTAAAGTTCATTAAATACATCATACTCCCAATACTCTGATCATGTTTAGACTGAGCAACTGGGTCACCGTGATTCTTTTTCAGAGCGTTAGCATCATAAGTAATGCTCAATGTGTTATATTAAAGTATTCAAACTTCTTAAGAAGTCTCTCAACATAATGTTCTTGTGATAACATTATGCCTTTTTCACTCCTTATACCTTTAACTCCCAACGTATTTACTTTACACAAATCTTTCATATCAAAATTAGAAGACAAAAATAATTTAGCACTTTGCAAAATATTTAAACTTGTACCAAATATAAGCATGTCGTCAACATACAGACATATTATAACATAATCATTGTCTATCACTTTAGTATAAATACATTTATCCACCACCGCTGAAGAAAACCCGTTTCTCAGTAAAAGTTGTTCAAATTTCTCATACCATTGCTTAGGAGCTTGTTTAAGGCCATAAACATATTTAATTAATTTATAAAATTTATATTCTTGTCAAGAAATGATGCACCCTCCAGGTTGAACCATATAAATCTCTTCTTTTATATCACCATTTAGAAAAGCAGTTTTGACATCCATTTGGAGAACAAAAAACTTATGAATTGAAGATAAGACAATTAAAACTTGTATGGAATAAATTCTAGTCACTGGTGCAAATGTATCAAAATAATTTATTTTTATTTTTGAGAAAATCTTTTTGCTACTAATCGAGCTTTATATTTATCTAAATATCCATTAGGATTAAATTTCTTTTTGAAAATCCATTTACATCTAATAGGTTTTGCACCATGAGGCAAATCGATTAAAATTCATGTTTTATTTTTCATGATAGAGTCAATTTGAACTTTTATTGCCTCTTTCCAACACTCAGCATCATAAGAAGATATAACTTCAAAATAATTTGGTGGTTCATTTTTAACAAGAAAAGTTTGAAAATCATTTCCATAAGAAACATATTCTATCCTAGGCCTTTTGCTCCTTCTCAAGTCCTCGTTAGAGGTAATTTCATTATTTATTTCAACTGGCGTGTGAGAAATTTTATCAAACAGTGGATAAATATATTCAAAGAACTCAACATACATTGTATCAATTATAGTATTGTAATCAAGCACATCACTTTCTAAAATAAGAAATCTATATGCAACACTATATTCAACATATCCAATAAGCATTCAATCAACAGTTTTACAACATATTTTTCGTCTTTTAGGTTCAAACAAAAGAACTTTAGCACGGCACCTCCATACTTCTAAATATTTCAAGTTAAGTTTATAACTCTTCCAAAATTCATAAGGAGTTTTGCCGGTTCTTTTATGTGGTATTCTATTTTGCGACATGCAGATAATATATCTTTCACCCCACAAGTTATTAGGTGAATTAGAGCTAACTAACACGGAGTTCATCATCTCTTTCAATATTTAATTTTTTCTTTCAGCTACTCTATTTGACTCAGAAGAATAAGGCAGAGTTACTTCATGAATTATTCCTTCTTTTTCACAATAATCATTCAAGGATAAATGTTCTCTACCTCTAAAAGATCTAATGACGAGCGCAAAACCGGTGTATAAAACTTAGGTTCGCTAGTCAAAGATAATATATTTATTAAATTGTCTCCACATGATTGTGTTAAATAATGCTCAATGATATCTTCAGCTTAACAATATTCAGGAAAATAAACATTTAATTTTGAGTTATTAACTAAGGAAGAGTTCAACTAAATTCTCACTTGTGAATAAATAATGGAAATTGAGTGACTAAGTAGCAATGATTGAATATCAATATGAGGAATAAGAGTTTGACAAGACATGTTATAAACTATTATTCGAGATAACTCTAGGATAGTTCACGCTTAAACTCTATTGATTCTTTTGATTTCAACAGATGATTAAACTATATTAAGAATTCAAATTCTTTTTTCGAATAAACGAGGTGTCACGACCCAAGCAGAAAGGTCACGACAGACACCCGGTGTCGTACTAGCCCGAGCGAATCACTCTTTAACTTATTTTATTTCTGACTATCATGGGCCAGCATGGCCACAACTTGTAATGTATAACTATAAGTGGGCAAGCGTTGTATCAATGAACCATCGTTCTTAAAACATGAATACATATGGGCCGTCAAGGCCTTTGACATACTGTACAAAATCAACCTCTGTGTCTACAAAGCCTCTAAGATTATTTGACATCAAATGGGAAAGGGTATCAGCCTACCCATAAGTCTGTAGCAAAACTCTGACACGTTGACTTATAGACTCGGCTGCACTCCAAATGAGGTGGAGTCTTAGCGATACTTCGCTGAATGCTAACCTCGACTACTATGAGGGCTCGTTATCTATACCTGCAGGCATGAATGCATCATCCCTAACAAGAGAACGTCAGTACGAATAATGTACCGAGTAAGTAAGGCATGTAAATCAGTATGTAAAGGACATGGAAGAAACATAGAGTAAAGGACTCGACCTGTAAATCTAGATAGCTCTGTAAATCATTAAGTATTTATAATGTCACGCATATGCGTATAAATATCATGTAATGCATAGGTCAATATATATATAACATCATCAAGCCTCTGAGGGCATCCCATCATATCATCTCGGTCACTGTGGGCAAAATCATCAACGTATACCGGGTGATCAGGTGGTGGTGCGTATATAACGCCGTAACCGTACCTCATACCCCATATACATATAATATACGCATATATAACGTCATCTGGTCATAGGTCAATATACATGCATAAATGAATATAATGAGGTGAGTCAAGAAGATCTCTCGGAATGTCATGAGACTCATGAACAAACGATATGATAGTAAGACACATGGAGAATCAAGAACAGAAGCAACCATAGTACTTCCAAGAGTAGAATACTTTAAGAAAGTTGCGTGCTTGTTCATTTTGTTGTATCGTATGGATCATGCCAGAAGAAAAGAAGGGATATCCTTAATATACCTTAGTTGCTCATACGAGCTCGTAGAAGGTCGTAGATGAAGAATCAAACTTGAATAAACAATTATCCTCAAAGTGAGAATGTTGGTGCCAACGCTTCCTTATACCAAAGTACTTATTCTCAAGACCAAAGTATGATTTTTTCCAAATAAAAGAATGAACTCCTAGATAAAAGTGTTGCTATATTTCGTTGGTACAAAAGAAAAGATCGTGAAATACATGAACTTGCTTAGCATATATATACAACATAAGGGAGAAGTGAGCTCTCAAATGATCACACATGATTATTGATCATGGGGTCCACCCAGCAAGCTAAGTTCTTACCCTTTTAAATATGCCACTTGCTACCCATTAAATGCTTAGTCACTTTGTTACTTTCCCTCATAGTGACATGTGGAGATATTGTCCCCTCACCATATCCAAATATAGATTTAATAATATACTATGACATAAATATCACTTCCTCCTCCTTACACATGGGATCCTCCTCCATCCACTCTTTCCTTAATTGATGACACATGGTCTTCTAATAAAATATACAATTACATATATAAGATGATAACTCCCTTCATATGCACCCACTTAAAGATAAGAGTTCATATTATGATTGTGATGACCCAAAAAGGGGTCATTTTGTGTGCATCTAATTTTGACTGTATTTCGAGGCCTTGACAGCCTTCATTAATCTCAACTCGATTTACGTGCGCAGCCCGGGCACGTAGTCGGGAAGCTTTTATGTGAAAACTTGATTGAGAGTTAAAATTTTTGATAAATTAATTGAATAAAGTTGACTTTGGTCAATATTTTTGGTAAACGGACCCGGATCCGTGATTCGACAGTCCCGGAAGGCCCGTAGGAAAATATGGAACTTGGGCATGTGCCCAAAATCGAATTTCGTGGACCCAAGTCCGAGAAATGAATTTTTTAAAGAAAATTGTTTTATAAAAATATTAAAGGCTTATGAAAATGAACCTTGATGTGAAACCTGTGCTGCCGGGCCCGTAATATGATTCCGGCGCTCGGAACAGGTTCAATAAGTGTTATATAAGTTATCTGCGAAATTTGGTAAGAAACGGACTTGAATTGATTGGTTTCGAATCAAAATGAGAAAATTTGAGTTAATGAAGTTTTGAGGTTTTTCAAGAATTTGAAATTTGGCTTGAAAGGTGATTTTATGTTCCCGAGGTACGAATGAAATTCCAAGATCGGGAATAGTTCCTTCACGTCATTTATAACTTGTCTGCAAAATTTGAAGTCATTCCGAGTAGTTTAGGCCGGTTCGGCGTGTTGAAGTGAATTCTAGAATTTCTTAAGTTCTTAAATTGATACAATCTGGTTTTGGGGTTGAATTTTGAATTTTGTTGTTGTTCTTCATGTTCCGGAAGTTCGAGCGAGTCCGTATCATGAATACAGACTTGCCGGTGCTTTTGGACGGGGTTCCGAGGGGCTCGGGTGTGTTTTAGACCCCCGGGAGCTAAGTTAGAAAAACCAAAATTTCTGCTATCTAGTTTCCTTCTCTGCGATCGCGGAGAAGGATTTTGCTGGGCTGTTGATTGTTCTCTGCGATCGTAGCTTCCCCTT